>JASSUY010027032.1:0-58222 GCA_032466535.1 Forpus xanthops | reverse complement strand
TCCACCTTTTATAAGCCTCTTTTTTCCTTCAAATTTTCCTCAGCAGCTCCTTGTCCATCCAAGGAGGTCTCCTGGCCCTCCTGGTGCACTTCCTTCTAGTTGGGATGCATCGCTCCTGAGCTTGCAGCAGGTGATCCTTGAGTATCAAACAAGAGTCTTGGCCCCCTCCTGCCCTCTAGGGGTATATCCCATGGAATCTTACTGAGCAGGTTCCTGAAGAGGCCAAAGTCTGCTCTCTTGGAGTCCCAGTCAGTGAGCTTGCTGCACGCCCTTTTCACTGTCCTGAAGATCTCAAATTCGACCATCTCATGATCACTGCATCTGGAGCATCACATTTCCAACCAGCCCTTCCCTGCTGGTGAGCACAAGGTCAAGCACAGCACCTCTCCGAGTCAGCTCCTCTATTACTTGCAGAAAGAAGTTAGCCTCCACACAATTGAGGAACTTCATGGACTGCTTGTGCCAGACGATACCATCCCTCCAACAGATATCAGGGAGATTGAAGTCCCCCACGAGAACAAGAGCCTGCGAGAGTGAGGCTGTTCCTATCTGTCTGAAGAGTGCTTCATCCACAGAGTAAATTTTTAATTTTAACCCTTCAGGACTTTGGGCTATGTTTGTTGGAGAAATGCTTTTGTAAGGGCTAATACACTGTTAGTCTCAAATCCCAAATGACTACTTATAATAGCTTAACTTGAAGCTTTTAATCATTCAGTATTTATGTTTTCATTTCTCTTTAGTCTCCCTTTACACATTTCCTCCCCTTCCTTCCCTATGCATCCCATTGTTTTCTAAACAGCTATTATCCCTATTTCTTATTAGAATTTCTGAATCTGTATGCACACTTTAATAAGTGCTCTTTTTCAATATACTACTTACAAGATTTACCTAATGGCAGGTGTAGCTTGAAGCTATACAGAAAAAGGACTAGCAGTTTCCTAGCTAAAGTAAGTGAAATACAACACACATCCATGACACTGTATTAGATACAGTTTTCTGGAATCCAGCTTAGAAATTCTACTAATCCATTCTCTACACCACAGATAAACCGCAAATTTACACAAAGCTCATCTTCCTCAGAACTCCTATGATGCCCATAGAGATCACTGTCTGGGATTTTTGTTTGTTTCGGGGCTTTGTCCTTGTGAAGGTTTTTGTATGTTTTGTTTGCATTTGGTGGTTGGGTTTTGATTTTTAGTCTTGTTTTTAAAGAACTGATCCAAAAATACCAGGGAGTTCTAGCAAGACTAGAGCAGAAAAGATACATGCAACTGCTTGCCTAGAGCAAAGTATTCACCTGCTACGCTGTGAGATTCACAATCTTCTACTGAAGGCAATCACGCAATCTCTTTCATGGAGTGATCCTGCTTCATCCTGAAGCGATTCAAAGCATTAGAAGTCTATCCTACCAACTCACTCCTATAGTAACTAGGCTGGAAGTTAAGAATACTTTTCAGAGCTTATACAGGAAGAGTTTATAACCATTTGTTCTTGTGCCAATGTCTTCAGTTAATTTTCTTTCTTGGTGTTTACCATCTTCCCACCCTTTACAGGATGTTTTCATACACAGTGTTATCACAACCCTTCTCAGCTTTTCTTTTAGTAAGCTAAATGAGCAAAGACTTTTAGTTTCCTCCTTTAATGCAAGTTCTATATTCCTGGTCTCATGAATGGCTTTTTTCTATGCCTACCCTAGTTTGCTCCTTCCTTCAGCACCTCAGGTATCTCCTTCCTCTGTCTTTGCATGAGCAGAAGTTCAAACTAAGCAGCAGAAAACCACAGTATAAAGGAATGGTAGAAAAAGAAAGTTTGTTTCTTAAAATGCCCAGTGTCACAACTAACACTTGGTCACAATATAGAGGAAAGCAAACTAATATTGTAAACAAACAAACAAAAAACCCTAAAAAAATACGCTTCTAAAAACAGGGAGATGGAAGAAGTTGCATCACAAAACCACTGGTGTACAGTATATGAAAACTGATAGATAACATAGGAGTGCTATTTAACTTCTGCCAGTCAAAACCGGCAAATTCACCAAACTGGATCACATAAACCAACAAAATCCATACAAAATTAAGCAGAGAAGAAACTAAAAATAAGTTATATTTACTCAAATAGCATCCAAAAGCTACCTTAACGATATCCACATTGTATTTAAGTAGTTTCAGATGTGGTTTACTCTTAGGAGGATAGAGTTATTTAAGCTTTCCAAAGCTCTATCTAGATGCCAAACTGGTCACCTAAAAGGTCAAATTTAACTTTGTTTTCACCTAGTCATGCTTGTATTGGTACTAAACTGTTTTGACCATATGTTAATCCTAGCCACTGGTACAACCCTTTCATGGAAGGATTTGCCCCTGACCTCCCAGATTCAACTTTGTCAGTCTTCACCACAACATGCATCCAAACAGATTCAGCATGGGGAAGTACATTTTGTTTCAAGATGCAAGAACTGTTACAAAAAACAGTATCACCAACTCTTGTACCTACAGACAGAAATGATACATTCCTCAAGATGTTTTGGACTTACCACCTTCTCCCCAATCACATGCAATGCTGTACACTTGTAAGTTCTGGAAGTCAAGACATTCAAACCAATAAAGTAACTGCACACAGCTTAAGTGCTGTCCAAAGAGCAAGCTCCTAATAAAAAGCAGTGCTGATGTGACCTGACTTAAAGAAAGGTTCCACAAAGCTCGAGATCATCCACCCTCAAGTTATCAAAAACACAGCACACATTACAAAAAGTCCTATCGTAAAGAACAGTCATATCTGTTGCAGATGATTAGTAAGCAGAAAAGTTTCTTATGATTGTTTAGCAACAGCTACATTGAGCCCATTTATGCAAATACCCCGCTATCATTCTTGTCACATTGGCATTACTTCAGTTGAAACCAAGTCACCTTCATTCAGTAGTCAGTCATGCCCCAAGGCACTAAGTTTTCCAAGAACACTGACTGTAGCAGCCAAATATAACAGTTGAGATTAGCATATTACCAAGACCGTAATAGTTTTATCTATACTGTCATCCCTGCATACATAGGGCATTGGAGAGGTCTGTCAGAACACTGCAGACCACCGCTCAGGTACTTTCTTGAGCAGAGGCCTCAACTGTTACCTTGCCTAATCTTGGTAATGCTCAGCAAAGCAGTCACAAGCAAATAACAGCATCTTGAAGTCATATATAAAGCCATGCAGATATTCTCACATCTTTCACGTCAACATTACTCAAGCACACAAGGCTGCTAACTCAGTACCTCTAAATCAGGGAGTTCTTGGGACACTTGGAAGTCGAGATTATTGTATTAAGCAGTTGATGATCAACTGTGATAGCACACTACCAAACCAAACAGCTTCTGGATCAAGGAAGTTCAGCAGGGAAGTCATTAATGGAGTTGACATTGTCCTCATCTCATGCAAAAGAAAGCAGCAGCACCAGCAAGAGTGGCTGTAAAGGCCACTGTGAAGCAGTTGCTCACATTGGCCACTAGATACTAATATATATACATACACCTGAAACAATAATGTCTTGCAAGTGTAGAGAATACCAAGTTGTCTTTAATACTCCCCGGAGATAGCTGCTGGCCAGTAACAGCTTTCATGTGGAAAACAACATTTGCAAATCACACAGGTGCAACACTACCTGGACATAATCAGCCCCAGCACTTCCTGTAAAGCTGTTCTCAGCTGCATGCAGCTTCACCAAAGCAATTACACAGACTCATTGACATGGTAAACGTTCTTCTAGGCAGTCTGAGCAAGAACAATTTCACTGCCTCCAAGTACAAGTTAGGGATAATAGGGATTTTGACCGCATTAAAGTTTTATGGAAGCTTTTCTGTTAAGAAGCTCCTGTGTGCCCAAAGACTCAAAGCAGAGAGTTTCAGAGCCCACTCTGTGTAACAGGGTCGTACTTTCTGCTGTACTAAAGCATAGCTTCCCAGAAAGGCAAGGCTTAACTAGTTTTGCTTCCCAAGGAGGACTGCAAGCTTTAGCCACTATAAACTGGTTATTTTCTAGTCAAGACAGAGTAGGGCTCTCCTCAGTGTATGAATAAACAGCATGTTAAGAGAGTCATGTATGTAGGAGAAGCAAGAGTTAGGACTGCTTGGAGCTAGTGAGCGCTGGGCTGACAAGAACAACCACGTGCAATACTTGCACAAAGGAGAGATGTGCATGCAGATTGCAGGAACAGTCTTCATCTAAGACAACAAAGCTCCCATTGGCTCTTTTGTACTCCTCATTTAAAGTTTTATACATTCAGTTACCTGTCATTTCATACATAATTTTAACCTTTCAACTCTGCAGATGGAAATTTCCAGAAGAAAGAAAAAAAATTACATCTATGATGTTACTATATAGCAAACTGGCAGACAAATGACATGAGGCTGCCTAGGACAGTGGGGCACTTGGTCATAATTTCTTGCATGATCTAATAAAGCCGAACATTTGAATACTCCAGATATGCTGTTCTTTAACAATTCCAGAAAATACATCACAGTCTGTTGCCTTGTTGATATTTTTTGTTGCAAAATGACAGAAAAATATCAGCTGAGTAACTGCAGTGGAATAAGCAGCGGTCCATAGTTTTAGATGCAAGAGTTCAGTTACATCAGTTCACACAGCCAGAACAAAAAGCACCAAGAATCAGATTTTCTTACAATCTGCTATGGTGCTTCTCATATTATACCACAGTAACTCTAAAGCAGGAAGAAAAATAATTGCAAGCTCTAAGAACACATGAAGTCTGTTAATATTAATTATCATCTCCATCTAATAATTTCTCACTGTCCATTTAGGATTCTAATCCGCTGTGGAAAAGTTCATGTAAAATACCCCTATTACTATGGCGATGTGTCCAGATATCTCAAAGCACATCCTGTGGGCAAGAAGATGTCTCTGTGCTCCAGAGAACATCAGCTTTAAGGATTGTACAATGAGTGTTCATTAGAAATGAAACATATTTGCAAAAGAATGCCCTAACTTCACTATCTCCTACCCTGAGCACCTAATCCTTCAGCCTTAAGAACTGAACAAAATCTAGTATGCGCACTAACATGTATTTTATTACAAACTATTTTTGGCCTCAGAGCTACACTTGTTTTCATACACTGATGCAGATATACAGCTGACAGCAGGAGGCTGGCAGACAGGAAGAGCCATATAAGGGACTACTTCTAATATGAAACAATAGGAAAATCTACACTGCAAGGAAGGAATGACCCCAGACACAACAACTACTTAACAGGAGATGCAATCACTGGTAAAAGTCTATTTCAGGAGACACCCAGAAACAAGCAGTGACAGAAGCGATGGATGACACAAGAAGAATGAGATGAAGGCCAGAGCATTACTATGAGAAATTCCACTGTAATGAAAACTGTTTATCAAATGACTGTCGAAATGGTGCTTTGTGCTTCAATCCAGAGAAGCAGAACATCAAAGAGCAAGTGTATCGGTCCCATGATGCAGATGTTACAATCACCGCAGGCAGGCACTTCACAGAATTCTTTTTTCTGACTAGGAATTGAGAGCGGGTCCATAGGAACCCTGCAATTAACTTTGTAGAAAATACCTCAGAAAACCTCCCTGAGTTAGCAGATGCTACAAAAAAAGTAGTTAATTTTGCTTTTAGTAGCTACTACCTGCCATTTGCTCATCTTGGGTAATAGGAGATTAACATGGATGAGAGCCAGCACTGCAACAAAACTAGTTTCCAAAATGACATGCTAAAACTATACCAATTAAATCAAGACAACTGACAGGCATGTGTCTGAAAATCATTTGCTACTGTAATCCAGTTTCTCCTCTCACAGCACAGGTAGCTGTTGGAAGACAACAATTTCTGGAATTCCAGCTTAGCAAATTAAAGCTAGTAAGTGTAAATTGTTAACTAAAGCCCTTTATCATATCTTGAAAATAATTTCTCCTTGCTGTTCCCCAAGCTCATAGTATCCTCCATAAAAGAGAACTCAGACTACTCTTGACACTGATCAGAAGTAAAAGCAACCTTACTATAGAAACATAATTGCACAAACATTGGAGCTGAACAAGCAAATCCACAGTATGTATGAGAACACATGGATTTTGTGGGGTTTGATCATTTATATACATTCATATACATTTATAAGCAACTAATCTGTTTCAGGCTACAATGAGAAACTCCACACCCATCAACAGGTAGCTTTAATGTTTTTTGAGGAGACATAGGTAGTTCATTCCCATCCAAGGAATACTGAGCAGGATGGGTATTTTACCCTAACAAGTTTTCTGTTTACTTTTAAATACAGCATCCTTCAGTTAAGAAGAGGTTTTGGACCTCTTATTCTGGAGTTTTTACTTTCCTGCTCCAAGTGCTGCTGGGAAAAAGGTCCTTTAGGGAGTCATAAGTAAAATAAATATCCACTGGCCTATCCAGTCTTCCTCTTCTGTGTACTTAATTTGCCTACAGCCTATTCCATCTCAGCTGTAGCACAGTTGATGCTGTTTAACATCTCATTAATAGTTGCTTGTACACACCACAAGAGCAATATTATTAAGCCACTAGGCAGAACTAGTGACCCACCAATAACAAGTTACACTAATCCTAGAGAATCCAGCCAGTAAAGATGTTTTAAGCCAGAAAAAATGACCAGCACTTCCTTCTGAGACAATATCACATTTAATACTGTCCATGCTAGTTGTGTACAGAAGATGATATCTTTCTTTGCATAAAATGAAGAAAACTGCCCTTTAGCCGATAATACCATTTTACTAAAATCACATCATCAGGCAAGACTCTGTATTTCATTACAGTACTACTTAGACTATAAATCTTTCTAGTACAATTTCTTTTCAATTTAACCCTCTTAATTAGAATCCAAATTAAATGAATGCCCTCTCTGCTTTCAAATTCTCATTTGTGTAACTGTTGAGAGTGACAAACAAAAATCCATTTTAGCATACTGGATGGCATTCTGTGCACACAGCTTCATTTTTCAGCTCTTTTTATTAAGCTTTTCTGTTTCAAGCATAATTTGATACACATGACAGTTAGCAACTGTTGATGGATACAGAAACTGGAAAGCTAGCAAGAGGAAGCTTTCAGAAGTAAAGGCAGTCAGGAAAGCAGCTTCAAAACAAGTTTCAAGTTTCTCATTTAACTCAAAATTTTAGGTACCAGCAGAGAGACTTAAGTTTGACAAAAGATCATCAGTTATAGTGTGGCTACAGCCACTTCATGAAATTTTATCAGGTTGCAAAGAACTTTCTCAACTTTTAAGCATTTACTACTTGCTGTCCAACATTAGAAGTTAATACTGACAGATGTCATTTTATTCCCCCACCCACTATTACCAGAAATACAACTATAGCAACTGGTGCAAAAATTTAGGTCATAAAACATGCATTGCAACTAAGCTGCCGCATTTCCATCTGCATCTCAAATTTCTTTGATTCTTCTGCTACAGGTCTCCTCATATAGAAGCATTCTGGATAGTAAGTTTTGGTCTCACATTCACACTCTTAATCTTGCATCCTACTTTCTCAATACAGCACCCTACATCCTTCCCACCCAGCTTTAAAATCAGGCTTTCATTAAGTCTCAAAGGCAACTGCTTCCTTTCAAAATTCACATACTACTTCAGACCGGTCACAGCTTTGCTATTATATCTTGACAGATCCCTGAACTGCTCTCACCCACCCAGCTTTAGTACTCACAGACAAAGCTTTAGTTTTAAATGCAAATTAATTGAGACAAACAGAAGGCTGAAAACGGGGGAACAAATGGAAAAGCCTACCTACATTTCTGAAGAACTCCAGTTATCTTATTGCAGTGGTTTAGAAGACACATACAGATATTCAGTCTAATCAAGTGTCTCCAAGTAGTACAGTTAAACCGTTGAAATTGCAAAGGTGTTTCAAAATTAACTCTTTTCTAGTTGTTGGGGCTTTTTTGTTTGCTTTAACCTGTACACCATTTTAAGATATCTAGACTTATAAAGATGCTTAAAATATCTTTTAAAATGGCTTAACTCCAAGTGATTCAGCAGGTTTTAGGATCTCCTACCAAGCAATAACAAGCTTTATGTAAAAAAACACAAACAAGCAAACAAAAAAAAAAGCAACACAAGTCAGTAACTTTCCAACTCTTCGTAAGCCAGTAAATGGGAAAAACCCTACAAGTTAGCGACAAATCCTTTGCACCAAGCATTTATACTTAATCATATTCAAGCTTCACAAAAGCAGAAGTATTTCACTGCAACTTAAACCCTGTCTGGACTCCTAAAGAAAAAAAGCAGACGGAATCCAGTTGTTAAAAGCTTCCTCTGCTCACATGCAGAAAGCTTAAAATAAGGGGTGTTACTTTTTAGACCAGTCCCACAACTGCAGGCAGCACACTAGTAACCAAGAAGCTGGCTTATTAGCATACCATCTTAGCTATTTCTTTGCACAGCATGACTCAGCCTACTATTTTCAAAGTTTTCTTTAAATATTTGCCCTACATTTTACAAATAGCTGTTACCAACTACAGAAAAAAACAACATATCCCGAGAAGCCTTGGCCATTTTACGATACTGAGCACAAAGATTAGCTATACATCCACATTTGCATTCACTAATCCCATCCCTCCTGAAAATGAAAGCTCGAGATATCTCTCATACGGATCTTTCAGAGGCAACCTACAGAAAAACATCCACGCTTCTCCACAGCACACTTTCGTGCTCACAAGAGAGAAAAACTTGCCAGGAGTTCCCCTGTCAATAACAGCACACTCCGTTAAAGCTGCAGCTCTTTATAAGGCAGCCAAGAACCACGTAAGAAAGCAGCTACATAAGGAAAATTTAAACAGATGCATGCATATCCGTAAGGAGTAGAAGCTCGAGTTCAAAAAAGCAGTCCATCATTGCTCGCACCTCGCTCTCAAAGCCTATATTTGGTATCGCAGATGTATTCGAGGAGAATGAGTATTTTACACGGAGGCGGAGGAAGAGAGCATGACATGAAGGTTGCCTTCCCCTCAGTCCTGACTGGAACCACAGATGAAAAGCACACCCCGCCGAAGCGCCCGCCACCGGGGAGGCGCACACATGTGCCACCGTCGGCTCCGATGTGGAGGGCGAGCGCGGCTGCACCCACATCCCGGCTGCACCCACATCCCGGCTGCACCCACATCCCGGCTGCACCCACATCCCGGCTGCACCCACCGGGACAAAAGCACAGCAGAGGGACCGCGCGGGAAAGGAAAGGGGAGGCTGGCGACCCGCCCTGCATGGACACGGCCAGAGCAGGCGGCGACACCGCGGCCGGCCCGGGCATGGTGCGCCCCAGGGCAGGCTCCCCGCCGGGGATACCCCGCTCCCTTCCCGCTACCCACACCCTGCTGGGCGTGTAGGTGTCCCCGGGCTCCCCCTTCATCTAATTTTTACCTTCATCTTCGAGCTCTAGTTTCTCCAGCATCCCTTCGGAGGCGGCCGGGAGCTGAGACGGAGCCGGAGCCGCTGCCGCCGCCTGCGGGAGGGAAGAGAGGAGAAGGAGATGAGCATCCAGGCACGGACTCACCGGCCCTGCGGCGGCATTGGAGCAGCCCGACGCGACGGAGGGGAGTGGTAGCGCTGAAGGGCGGACGGTGCTGCTCCCGCTGAGCAGAGAGAAGGCGAGACAGCGCTGGGGCCGGGCGACGGCGGCGGCAACTGCCTCTCGGCCTCCCACACGCGCGGCTCGGTGCGCGCTGCCTCTTACACACGCACCGCACACACTGAGGGGGGAGGACCCGAGACTCGCCCTTCCTCCCCCCGCCGCGGCGGCTGCGCCCAGCCCATTAACCCTACGGCCCCCGGGCGCGCCGCGACAGTGCCTCCCGAAGGCACCGCCTCTCCCCTGCACGGAGGGAGCGGCAGCTGGCGACCGGCGGGGGCACGGAGAGGCCGGGCGCCCTTTCGCTGGACAGCGCTTCCCGCCACACCACGCCGCCGCCTCTTCCCCGCCTCTCCCCCCTCCGGTGGAAGGATTGGTACATTCCATTTTGCTGCAGTCAAGCCGGTGGGTCATCAGCGGGAGGGTAAGGTAACTACCATTTCTGCGCGAAAAAGGGAGGGATAGGAGGGAGAAGTTTACTGCCTCAAGAGCTCTGCCAAACCAACCGCCTTTCGCAGCCGTCTCTGCAGTCTCGGTTGTTCGCCTGGCTGCTTTGGACTAGAGCGCTGCAAATAGGAGGCGGAGGAGAGGAAAACCCTCCACTCTCCCCGCAAGGCGGAATTGGTATAGTCCCGCGCGTTCACCTGCAAGGCAACGGCGGGGAAGCCGGCAGTTCCATTGCCCTCGGGGGGTGGGGGAGGGCCGCGGCAATGAGGGGTTTCCCCCGTGTGTGAGAGGGAACTCCCGCACGGGGCCGAGTGGCCATGGCGGTGTACCCTCTGTGGGAACAGACGCGCTCGTTTCCATTTAAAACGTTAAGGAAGTTACAATTCAAGATTAGCCCGATTGTCGGCGTCTTCCACGTAAGTCCCGCGCCTCTACCAAAGCCGGGAGCTAACCTCGGAGCAGCCTCCTGCGAAAGAGGAGGAGGAGAAGGAGGAGGGAGGCGGATCCGTTGCTCTTCATAACGCGTTTCAGCCGGGCCACAAGTTAGCGGAGTTTGACCTTGGGTTATTTAGTGAAATTCTAGTTTACATTATGCAGCAGATCAGACTGGATGATTCTTTTTTTAAAAATCATTTTTGAAGAAACAAAAAAAAAAACCCTAAATTGACAGCCCCACCATTGCTGTGACCAAAGGCAGGCATTTCAAGAGCTGTTCTTGCCTGTACTTGGTATGAGGTGGTATAAAGCCGTTTGCTTGGCCTAAAGCACCTGAGCAGATAATGCTGACAGCTCAAACCACTTGCTGTTACTGATGGCTGAAGGATGGAGCTTACACACCATAAGAGCTTCTGCTTACTGAGAATGGGATTCGTTGCGCCCAGCTTTACAAGTCTGCATCTGAGCTTGTACACCAAACTACAGCAGAACCAATGGAAATAAGTAAATACTTGAAATAGGTTCATAATTTTGATTTACTTAGACAGTGAGATGTGGTAAGCTATAGCTGGCCTTCCTTAGCTATGATGAATGGGTCCCCAGAAGGACCAGTTCAGACATGGATGCTGTAGAGGTGGGTAAACAGATTATTTATTTGGTAATGGCACAGATCTTGTGGGCAGACGCACAGGTAGGGTGCTCCAAAAGAGGCACAGGCACCATTACAGGACATTTAAAATCTACTAGTATCTAAGGAGAGGCTCAAGTTTCAAAAGCTCAGCAAGTCTTTCAAGAGGGGATGGGAGAATGGTTCTAGGGTAACACAGCAATGTGCATATAACATAGGAAGGCATCAAAGGTAATTTAAAGCTACGATGGGAGGAGAACCACAAATCATGGAAAAACAGCTGTCTGTCTGTAATTTCTGAAGTCCAGAGAAGTTTCAAGCAAGGAAGCTAACTGCTGGTGACAGCATCTTTTTGCCAAGCTGCCTCTTTATAGGGACACTTTTAATGATGGACAAGTACATTAACAATATCAAGTTATTTACTGTAAAAATCCTTTGAAACAAAAATAAATCCTAAACTAATCATTCCTGGTTAAATTTTTAAAAGATTTCTGGGATTTCAATAAATACTATTAGACCAGTCAGAGAAGATAGCAAAGCAGTTTAAATTAATTTATAGTATTTTCAGCCAGTTAATTAAAATGCCTTGGAAGGTTTTAATTATCTCTGGCAGCTATCTTTAAAAGCTCTAAATAATTTATCTTCCTTATCATGTACCTTAATATTGATAAGAGTTTTCAACCTCTTTTGCTAACTAAGAGGAGAGTAAGATGATAACATATCTGATTGGAAATAGCTCTCATGTTTCTGGATTTTACTCCTCATAATTATCTCGTAAGCACCAGCCTTGAGGAAATACAACTCCAAGGTTGGTTGTAGCTGGAAGTGATGCTGAGTCTTTAAAGCTGCACATTGCGTTTCACTTGCCACAAAACACGGGTATGTTTGTAAGAAGTCAGTTACACCCATTCCATGTAACAGGCTACACTGTGTTGGGAACCTCAGAGCTTACTGCAGGATGAGTGTTTTACAGTGGCATAATCTATGTCCAACCACCAGTACTATGAGAAACTCAAGATAATGCAAAGGCAGTAATTTAATATGTAACAGAGATTTGTAATGGTAACATTATGTTGTAACATCTACACTGCCCCCAGAGCCCCTAGAGGAAACAGAAAACTGAAGGCTGAAACTCCATCCTTCAGTCTGCCTGCGGTCTTAGAATTTGTCTAAAGCAATTCGGGACAAGCTGCAGATCATGGCATTCATTTTACTCCTTGCTTTGCAGTCTAGCTCCTTTTGGTGTGTGTGCAACACCGAGTAAGAACGGGAAACTGGTGCAGCAGAAAACCAAAGGGTCTGAAAGACTGGGTTTTGTCCAGATCAGTTCCTGATCCAGCTTACTTTGTAGCTGTAGAAGTTACCATGGGCATAAGGAGTGCTAAAGGCAGGAGTGGCGGTGGGAGCATGCCTTCTGGAAGCAACCAACTCTTAAATCAGCTTAAATCAATGCTGAAAACGCCATCTTGTTCTTTGTCAACTACTACAGCATTAGGCAAATTAGCAGGTATTTTTACAAGTCTTAGGTATTACCTCTCTGCAGACTCTGCCAGTCTACAAAAAAGGTTACTGGTTAAAGATAGGAAAAAGATCTGTCTTTCAAATGACCTATAATTCTCACTAAGATGACATTTAGTGTAATGTTCATGTTCAGTGTACGTGTTCACTGTGACTATTCTACTGCCACAGCAATTTCTAAGTAACTATAACCTAGTTAGATTGTGGTTTAAAAGTTTGCTACCAGAGTGTGTCAGGTGACCCATTTTAGCTGTCTGAGATACCCAATGGGACAGGAGGGTATATACTTCATGTATTAAATATTGCTAAGGAAAATAGTTTATATATATAAGTTCAAAAGAGAAATATATGCAAAACCAAACCTGCCTGAATACATTTCTTCTTTGCCAGGTTTCAGTTTGTTTTTTATAGGGGTGTTATTTATGCCAAAACCCATGGACCTGCAACATAACACTAATAAAGAATCTTAATACAGCACTGTCAGCACTGTAGAGGCAAAGTAAAACAACTCATGGTTAATTCAACAGCAAAACTCATAACAAGATGGATGTAAACAAAAGAGATTTTAGGACTTCTGGGAAGGCTAGAATGCAGGTTTTAATAGATAACTGCTTTGTCTCTGCCTGTTTTCTGTAGCTTTCTAGGGTAAAGGGAGTGACTAATGTTCTCTGGAAGTGAAATCAATCCTGTAAATTATATATGCACTTACAATGACTATGTTACAACCTATCTGATTAGTCCTATGTCCCACTGAAGGAATCCCTTTATTTTCATCAGAACATTCTAAGTATTTCAATTGTAGAGACATTTCAGGGATATGAACAGTAATTAACAGCCACAGCAAATTTTTTTTTTACGTAATTTCTTGCCAGTTTGGTTCCCCGGATTAGCAGGAATGCATCCATTGGGATAGGGATCTATACATGGCAGTCATCAGACCAGCTATACAAAACCACTTTGAACGACACTTACTGTGTAGCTTTTCATATTAAACAGGTTATCCTAGGCTGCTGCTTCTGCAGGCAGTGAAGAACACTTCTAGGGCATCGTTCACTTGGCCTATTTCAGATAACTACTTAGGTTAAAGTGATTTAGGGGCCACGAAGGTGCTCCAAGGGCTGGAGCACCTCTCCTATAGACACAGGCTGAGAGAGCTGGGCTTCTTCAGCCTGAAGAAGAGAAGCCTCTGGGGAGACCTTCAAGCAGCTTCCAGAGCCTAAAGAGGCTACAAGAAATCTTGAGAGGGACTTTTTACAAAGACATGTAGTAATAGGACAAGGGGGAATGGCTTTGTCATGGGTTCAGCAGTAGCAGTCATTTTTCTCCTTCTCAGTAGCTGGTGCAGTGCTGTGGTTTTGACTTTCAGTCTGGGAACAGTGCTGATAACACCTGTTTTTTCAGTTGCTGCTCAGTAATGCTTAGACTGACCAAGGACTTTCTGAGTCTCATGCTCTGCCATGGAGGAGGGGAAGTTAAGATCAAGCAGAGATGGGATTTCTGATCCAAACTAACCAAAGAGGTATTCCATACCACAGCATGTCATGCCCACTATATAGACTGGGGGCAGTTACCCGGAAGGGTGAGATCACTGCTTGGGTTGGGCTGGGTATCAGTTGGCGGGTGGTGAGCAGTTGTATTCTCTTCCCTTGTTGTTTCCCTTATCATTATTATTATTGGTGGTAGCAGTAGTGGTTTTGTGTTATACCTTAGTTACTAAACTGTTCTTATCTCAACCTGTGGGAGTTGCATTCTTTTGATTCTCCTTCCCATCCCTCAGGGAGCAGGGAGGAAGAAAGAGGGGGGAGTGAGTGAGCAAAACTGTGTGGCTGAGAGGCTTAAACCATGACAGGCTTTAAGCTGAAAGAGAATAGATTTAGGTGAGAGATTAGAAAAAAATTCTTTACATTCTTCACTATGAGGGTAATGAGGCACTTGCACAGGTTGCCCAGAGAAGCTGTGGCTGCCTTGTCCCTGGAAGTGCTCAAGGCCAGGTTGTACGGGGCTTTGAGCAACCTGATCTAGTGGAAAGTGTCCCCGCCTGTGGCAGGGAGATTGGAACTAGATGATCTTTAAGCTCCCTTCCAACCCAAAACCATTCTGCGATTCTATGATTTGCAGTCACTGTAGTGATTAGATCTGTACCTCTCCATTTGGTCAGGTTCATTCTGCCTAGCATATTGTCTGTAAGGGAAGGAGGGGAGGGAGACAAGAAACTATAAACTGTAAAGTGTAACTTTTATTCCAAGGTGGATAAGGGAACAAATGCACCCATTTTAAGTAGTTAGGAGGAAGAAATATAATCAGAAACAGCCAAGGTGTATAAACAATGCCAAGGCAGCTTCAGTCACTGAATTGCTTCTGATAAGGAGAGGCAACACAAGTTAACAGGACTTCTGACACTCATGCAAGCAAGCCAGACAGTCTAGATGAAACGACTGCTAAAGGTCACAGCAATATTCACAAGTAAGGTAGTAAGATTTCTGTATTGACGTGGAAGAGTTGAAGACAGGGTTCCAGAGAGGTCTGTGTTCTATCTAATGTAATTCAGTGACTCACTGATGACTTGATGAAGAAATAATAATTTGATCTTATTTTCAAATGACTCAATGGTATGAGATGTTGCTCTTTTAGGGGTAGCCTTAAAACTTAAAATAAACTTGAGAATTGCCGCAGTGCTTTGAAAAATAGGATGCGCTTTGACATAGGTAAGTAGAGCATGCTACAAAATAATCAAATGCAAAAATAAAATGGGAAAGGACTGGCTTGCAGCAGTGATGCAAGGAAAAGACCTGAGAATGAAAAAACATCAGACAACAATGTCAGATTTTTGGGAGGAAAAAAAACCACACTATCTACAAATGTGTTATAGGTAAGACATAGAGAATCTGTTCTACACATTCCCTGGCTAGATGACAGTTTATGGGGCTACTGCATTCACTTTTGGGTGTTGAACTCAAGAATTAACCAAGGAAATAAATAAAAAAAAAAAAAACAAAAGGCAACAACAATAATTTAGTTCAGAAAACATGATCTGTAAAGAAGGACTTGAAAAGCTCCCAGTTTCTTAGTCTAAGGGAAAAAAAAAATACAACTGAAGGAAAACGTAATAGCAATCTCCAAACACAGAGTCATAGATTCATAGAATAGTTGGGTTGGAAGGGACCTTGAAAGCTCATGTAGTCCAACCATGTGCAATGAGCAGGGACACCTTCGAGTTGATCAGGTTGCCCAGAACCACATCAACCTGGCCTTGAATGTCTCCAGGGGTGGGGCATCCACCACCTCTCTGGGCAACCTGTGCCAGTTAGCAACCTCATTGTAAAGAATTTTTACTTCACATCCAGCCTGAATCACCCCTCTTTTAGTTTAAAGCCATCACTCCTCATCCTATAGCAACAGACCCTGCTGAAAAGGACCTGGTGAATCCTTCCAAGCAGAAACACATGGGGCAGCTTTTACTTGCGCACCAACTCTCCTTTGTCCCCTACCCAATGCAGCACTTGGTACATTCAGTGCTTCTTGAGGTTCACAACCTCCTCTTCACTCATGAGTGGATGAACAAGACCCTCGGGGCACATCTCTTGAGCCATCTGCTGAAATTCTTACCCAAGTCTGGCAAAGATGCCTGTAAAGCAGCATTAAGGTCTTCAAGCCTGCCCATCTCAGCAGCCTGAGTGTTTTTTTTGCAAGAAGGAAAGTGATAAAGTATCTTCTGGGTCCACTGGTTATGGGATAAGAAGTTATCTACTTAGCCTTTAGCAAGGAAGTCTTATGTTGGACTTTGGGAGAACTTTCTGAACAAAGCAGTGAAGCACCAGTACACATTGCAGAAGACTGTAAAAGTCTGTCACAGGAGGGTTTTAGCAACAGGTTAAGAAAACACTTGTTGGTAATCCTGTACATATAGTTGATTGTGCTGTGGGATAAAAGGAAATTTTCATGTCCTTCTAGACTTATTTTTTTGTTTCCATTTTCGTCCAATCTTAAGAAAAATGTATTTATTCTTAGTATGATAATTCAATGAGAAGTCTTTTATGTAAGTTTTGTACAAAAGCCAGTTTACTACCAATGTAATAGAAATGTCAGTTTGCTTTGTCCCTTTTTCACACAAGAAGCCTTAATTCTAAATTAGAAAAATTCTAAAGCAAACATTGTTTGAATAATAATAAAGATTACATGATAGTCTTTGATGATTGGGTAGGAATAGAAAGAACAAACTATAAAAAGAAATGCTGCTGCAAATCACAAGTCAGTGTGGAACAGACTTTTTCAAGCATTGCAACAAAAACATCACCTATGCTTTATTTAGAAACAGGCATTTCCAGGTGAATTCAAGGCTGCCTTTCTCAAACCTCTTCCTGACTTTTCTACTCCTCCTTTCATTCTGATAAATGAAGGCTTAATACTGATGTGCTGGGGGTGCCACCTCCTAGTTCCTGTTCAGCAGTAAAACCCAATGAATGCCCTTCCAAATACTTCAGCAGAAAAAAAATGCTACTTACCTTATAAAACTTAATGGATTGAAGAGCAACAAGAAGGAATTCCCATCTAAATGCAAATCAGGGCAAACCCATTTTGAATGCAAAAAGTAAACTAGAAATGGTAATTTTCCCACCATTTGCTAGTGCTCCTTCCTACAATTACAGTTCTCTACAACACAATAGTTAACAGCTCTTCTTCTGATGAGCTGTCAATGAACAACTTAGATTTTTTTCCAAATGTATGTCATAGATATGCTCATTCTGTTGCAATCTGTGCAGAATTAATTTTAAACACTTACTGCTTAGTTTTGGTTTAATTTAGTCTGGTTCATGAAGTGGAAAAATATGGAAATCACCAGGAATAAAAGGTTTCATCTGCTGGTTAAACTGAAAATTAAACACCTTGTTTTCTGCTAGTGTGATAGCTGATATCAGTGGGTTAAGACCCCTGAGAACATTAGAATCCATGAGGCTGAGATAAGATCCTATCTTGGATCTTTCTGCTTTTAAGAATGCTAACTGCATGGTGCAAAGGCTGGCTGTAGTGAGGCATCTGTGAGCCTATTAGGTGGTGACAGACCGTGGGCAGTCCAAGTGAAGAGCTCTGGGCCTGGTTTGGATGTAAAGTCCTTCTTACCTTGAAAAACTCATAATGAACATAGCATCTATGCAGGAACTGTAGTTGCTAAGAATTTATTCTAAGGAACTTCTGTTCCAGCACCAAACAAACTAGGAAGGAAGGAGATGCCTCATACAAACCTCTGGATTCAACCTTTTCTTCCTGTACTGGAAGGAATGCAATAAAATTTGCTCTTGTCTTAAAAGGCTTTTGAAATACTTAATGCTATAATCTTGTCAGTGTGTAGCCTATATAAAGGAAGGTAGCGACAACTCAGAGATTACAATTTGTTTAGAACACAGTAACAAAATCCAGTAACAAACCCTGGCATCATTAGTGTATGCTGTACCGCCATCATGTATTTTCCACTGGATCCTTACTGGGGTCAGTTGGTGCTCTGTCCCTAGTCTGCAAGGCTGAAATTAGAGACACAACTGTGTAGTGACAGGACAAGGGGGAATGGTTTTAAACTAAAAGGAGTAGATTTAGATTATATGTTAAGAAGAAATTCCTTACTGTGAGGGTGCTAAGGACCTGGCACAGGTTGTCCAGAGAAACTGTGGCTGCCACATCCCTGGCAATGTTCAAGGGTAGATTGGATGGGGATTGGAGCAACGGGGTCTAGTGGAAGGTGTCCCTCCCTATTGCAGGGGAGTTGGAATGATTTTCAAGGTCCCTTCCAACTCTAACCAGTCTATGATTCTGTGAACTGCCCTGCATCAGGTAGGAAGCAGTGGAACAAGTTTATATATTCTATGTGTATTTCTAAGACTGTATGGTGAGGCTGATAAAGGCTCTAACAATTTTGTTTTAAAACAGCTCAGATGACTTTGCCTTTGGGTAAGAACTCTGCATTTAAAGCATTTTTTTTCTTCATCCCAGTAGCATCAGAATATGACTCTCCCAGGGGTCTTAAGCAGGAGTCTTTTGACGTGGAATATAGAGCAACTACATATTGCTTGTATATTTTATAACTAGTAACTAGCCTTCCAGTGCTGGTATCCTCCCTGCATGATAAATATAACAGCAGCTATTATATTAATTACTTTACAGAGTTAATTATTAGTGATGAGCAGTCGCAATTCAGCATCTTTAATAGATTAAATGGATAACATAAATGGAACAACAATCAAATTTAGCCAGATCCTGAAAAAAAAAGAAAAAAAAGAGGCATATAGGAACACATTCAGCACTAGGAAAGGTAATGTAACTGCTAAATCTTCACTGCAGTTAAGAGCACTGAGTGTTGAAATCTGTTTACCCTGAAGATGTGTGAACTGGATGTGCAGAGTGATTTCACATTTTTAGTGGAGAGCCCTTCTGAAATATTTCTGTGTGGAAATGAATTTGCAATTTAATCCCATTTAATCCCAATTAACTGACTTAATTGAGACCAAGGTAGATTTACAGAACTTCCTTTGATCTAACACCAGTATCAGAGAACCTGTCTTACACACAGTGTCCTGTAGCACTGCACTTTGGGAAAATAAGATATGGAATTGTGACAAAAGAGTCAAGCGTTTCTGAAAAATAAAATTCCAAGGAAATAAAAGACCAAGGAATGTTTAGATCCCCAGCTAAATTCTTACAGAGAAGTCAAGACAGAAGTGGAGAAGAGGCAGGATTTGTTTACATAACTTGTAATCTCTAGCTGTGTGTCTGATTCTGTATCACCCTGCAACTCAGATAAGGCAGAGTTTTGAGTCATGGATAGCGAAGACATTCCCTACATAAGCCTTTGTAGCCAATAATAATTCCTCAGATTACTGTGTAGAATGTAGGTGGGGTCCAAATCAACATTATCAGTGTGACATGCTATTAATCAAAGAGTCCAACATTTAAATTCTGTGCTTTTGAACACAAAGTTCAAAAAAGTTAAGTACTTGTGAAGAACTTGTGGGTTTGTTAAGAATACTGATGTTACAAGCCTGTAACCTGATTCTGCAAATATAGGGATGCCACTTATTTTTTTTTAGGTTTTCCGAGTTTTAAAGTGTTCTTGTCTTAAATGTTTGTTATTGTATATACTCGAAAAGATACTGTTCTCACACATGTGCTTGAGTGCTTGTTAGTCTCTTTGAAGTAGGACCTACCTCTTACCACACTGATGGGTACAGTTAAGGGCAAGGGGAAATTATTGCTAGAGAGAGCTGTAGTAAACAGGTAATAAGCACAGTTACAGTAGATATTCTGTTGTGACAACTGTATATTTAAAAAAAAGCCAAAAAGATTAAGATAATACTAACAGTAAAACCAAGTAAACATCCACTAACTTAATGGAAAAGAAGAGAAAGTGTGAGCTCCACATTTACTTGGGTCTTCATTCACTACCATTGGCTATGGATTATTTGTGTTAAAGTTATGCATTTACTAAAGTACTTCAGCTGGACTTAGGCCAGAGTACTGACGAGTAATCTGCAGAACAGAGGCCACTGAGATCAATACATTTTTAAAAATACTCTGATTTAAAAATAATCTGATTTAAATAAATACATTTACTATACACTGTTTTGCTTTCTTCATCTGAGTGTTGTATTTCAAAGCCTCGGTCATGGATAGTGACTTCACTGTGCAAACTCTTAATTACGCTAGCTTTCAATGTTGATTTTTTGAACTTAAAATGAAACACCTTTTCCCTAACAAAGCCAGGAGTTAATTGATACTGCACTTCAGGCTTGAGTAAACTTTGTGAAATTGTAGTAACCTATTAGTAGCTACCATTAAAATGTAATTTCCATGTTCATCAGTAGTTTTGAAAGGGTGGAAGCAGATCTATTGAGCCCAGACATTAGCAGGATGATGCAGATCAAAGTTACAGGGGTGGTTTACTGAAAAATAGAGACAACCTTCAGTTCAGAGCTAAATCACCCATAATCTCTATACAACTTCTTCAAGAACTTTGCATAGATCTAGACTGAACAAATAACTCACATTGTGGCACAAGCTGCACTAAGAATTGTGTAACTGAAGGCTAAACATGGAGCAAATGATCTGCATTGTAGGTGGCCATTTTCTGCAGAGCTTATCAGGACTGAGGTTCTCAATACTCAATAGGACTCCAGAAGGAGTATTAGAAGGCTATCTCAAAAAGGCAGGCAAAGATAATGAAGTATTTTTCAGTGCAGTTCTTGGAGGACTTTAAACACCAAAGAAGGACTTCCTCACAGCACTCAGGGCTTGTGTATTTGCACTAGATTTCAAACCCACCCCACGGCTGACAAACTAGGCATGAACGTCATAAGTGGCCTCACTAAGGCTTGTGAATTCTGTTATCTCAGAGTAGCTAATATTATGCATAGACAAACCAATATATTAATAAACTTCCCTCAACACAGAGCCTACAACTGACCTATAATCTCCAATAAATTGATTTTGGACAAAAAGCTGGTTTTGAGATGGCAGTGAATCTGTACAGCTTGAGGAACATAACCCTCTTCCTGAATCACTTCCAGATCTACTCCTGATCACTTCAGAACTAATTTTTGTGAGCTGCTTCTTTTTTATTGTTATACACAAAAGAAATCTGCAGTGAAAGCAACATGCAGTGGATAACTTCCTTCTGTCATGCGTATTTTCCCTTTTAACAGATCATAACTGTATCACTCCATCATTTCAGGTACACTACAGGTGAAACCAGATTGTCCACTCTACTGGTTCTGTGGTTTGACACTGTCTGGAATGACTGAAGCAAGGACTGTGCTAAGCAAGAAGCATATCAAATATCTCAGCTAAATGTTTTATGGCTACAAACAATATCATAAAAGGACATGGAAATACTGGTAAGGCTTTCCCCTGTATTCCAGGAACTGGAATTGAACAAAATTTAAATTAGTTCCATGCTAAGGGCCAGGGATACACCTCCAACAAGCCTGCTACCATGCTGAATTTACTGCAGAGCTTGTGGAGATGCATATATAAAATTGTATTCATGGGCAGTGGATACTTATAGTGTGGATATGGCAAACACTGGGTTCATAAGTGTGTAAACTTGCAGATTGTAGTTAAATGTCTGCCAAAAGCTGAAATCATTTCTTGACATGCTTCCCTAGGGCTCAGAAGAGCAGCCTACTTTACAGTGATCTTTTGTGTAAATCTTGATGTCTGAAAAGCATCATAGCTCCCTACATATAATTGCAGTCTGCAGTGTAAAAGCCTGTTGCTACAAACTTTAAACACAACACGTTATCTGTGCTTAACTTATCTTAAGCCACTTGCAGCTGCTGTTCAAAAACTACCTGGGTTCTGTAGAACTTTTTAATGCATCCATCATCAGAACATCTTTTTGACCTAGAGTAGTTTAACACAATTTTTTCATAAGCAGGAAGCTGAGGCACTGGGAGACCAAGTGATACAGAGTTGCACAAGTGATCTCTGATAGGGCAGATGGTTGCAGCCAGCTCTCCCTGATCTCCAAAGCATGCCCAGCTACTGGCACTATATTTTTCTCCTTTTTAAACTTTTGTTCTCCTTAACAATTCTGCAACTGAAACACTCTGAATTACAAGATTTCTTCTCTAAAACTGCGTCAGCCAAATGCTAGAGGGCATGAGAAAAAGAAAGAAGTTTGAGGAGGGCATCCTTTTCTTCAAAATGTAACCTTTGTACTTGTAAAATCTTGGATGATGGAAGAAACTACTTGGTGACCAGTTTGTATTATGTCCTTTGGTACCATAGCTATGCCTGGAGGCATCTTGCTGTCTTTTTCAAGAGGACATATTCCAGGAAAGAAAGTTGTGCACCTTTTGTGGAAACTACTCCTTGCAGTACTCCCTAAGTAATCAGCTTTGTCCACCTCCTGTCCCCGTGTGCACCAGGCCATTGTCAGCATACTTAAGGGGTAGGAGAGGAATCTGTTGTCTTCTTTCATAAGCCATGTCTTTACCAATAGCTGTTTGCATTTATGTAAGAAGCTGGATCCTGAGGTAGTACACACAAGTAAATACAATCCCAACACCCAAAGCTTGAAAGGCCAAACACACAACAGCAGGCAGATAGCAATCTTGCAGTTGCTGATCTCCCTGTCACTCGGTGATTATCAATTTTCCATTGTTGCCTGGAGCTCTCTTATTTTCTGATTTCCAGACTCTTTCCTTCACTTTCTTTTCTGAACCTTTAATGTTTTCCCCAACTCTTTTTTTACATCCTCTATGTGTTCATCTGCTTCCTTCCTTATCTTCAGTAGTCATTTGTGTTTTAAAACAAGACCCTTTCCCAGCAAAGTGTCTTGGCATGCACATAGTTTTAAGTGCTCCTAGTACTGTTGACTCCAACAGGAGTACCAATATATTTAAAATTAACCACACATGTAAGTGCTTTCCTGGATCAAGGCCATCATCACAATGACATTAACCAAAACAAAACAGGACCTGAGATTCAGCAACATAAATACATAGCAACCTCAACTAAACTCAGTGCTGTAACCTTCAGGTTACCTTCCTTCAATGCCTTCTGTCATTGCTAGCTATGTTATGGCTACACTTAAAATCTATTCTGCAAGTATAGACTGGAAATAGTGCTTAGGAACAATCCTGTTTAAGCCAATACTTTCTCACAGTTTCAGAATTTGCCAAGCCTGTTTTGCTAGATCAGGCTCTTGGACAATAAGGTCCTCAGGGCAAGAATCATGTTTATTTTTCTGCTTGAATCATGTGTGCTCATATACCACAAAATAGCAATTAGTTCCTTTTTGTTCTGAGGTACAAGGAAGAAGACTTTCTACATACCACAAATGCCCTGGCTTGTGCAGCTGTGAGAAAGTCTAACAGAAAAATTTCAAAAGTCTAAACTTCTAACTTTATCACTGGCAATTTACTGTACCCTAAACTTGAAAAAAAGACTAAATTAAAACATCTCCTCTTGAATTCTGCCCCTTCCTCTTCTTTTCCTGACCTGCCTCTTTTACCTTTTCTCTTTTATTCTTTGTTGATTACTTCACTGGTTTACACTTCAGCTTGTAAACCCTATACGGTAGGAGCCTCTTCCTTTGTTAATCATGAAATAAGATTATGTGTACCTTGGGCACTGCACAAATCATTATTGTCTTCCTACAGATGTCTTCCTATGGCCCCACCCTCAGTTCCAGCTGAGAGTGCTGTTGTGAACAAGCTCAAAGAATAAATATTTTGCATTCATTTCACCAGCACAATGGAAACATTTTTCCAAGCTGTTGCCAAGATGGTATCTAGTCCCCTTCTGAGCAGCTCAAGCAGCTGACTTTCAAATGGCCAAGCTAGTCTGATTGTAATCTTAGAATTAAAAACCACAGACACAAGCTGTATTTTTAAAGAGCTATATTGCTCTCTCCTCATGCATAAGCAGGCAGTGACATTATAAAGTATGAAAGATGATTGAAAGAAGCCATACAGAAGTGAGTGTTGTTTGTAATGACCCTTTTATTTCTCCCAATTTCACCAGTTTATTTTGTCCAGCTAGGGGAAAGGACTGAGGAATGTTGTGAGCAAGAGAGAAAGAAATACCGCTGCTTTTTGTAGTCCATTTCCTTTTGGTATCAACCAACTTTTTACATTCTCTAAAGCTCTGTTGGCCATTAAGGACAGTTTATCTAAAAACAGAATATGGACAAAATGGGGCTAAGAAAGGTGGGGATGGTGAGAAGTTCACAGGGTCCATAAGCATTTTTGGCTCAGTCTTAACTGTATTTTCCCTCTAGTCCAATACATAAGCAGGCATCGTGCAACAGAACAGATTCAAAATGTGATTCTGTCCTTCATTCTCAGGGAAATACTTTGGTCTATAATCCCTACTGCTTTGTGAATAAACAGCCTAAATGGTAAGTAATTTTTGTGTTCCAAAATTGCCCAGATAACAGCTGGTAAGAAAGTGTCAGCGATCATATATTAAGCTGTAGCTTTACATTATATCAGAGGGTATGTGTCAGGCTTCTAATTGCTAACCCAGCTTACTCTTATGAGATGTTCCAATCTTCCAGCAAAATACAGGATACATATTAAATTAACAAGTCTAAAATTCAGATATAAACTGAGCCACATGAAATCGGTTCAGCGAATAAAATCATGCTGTCAGTCTTAAAGCACCATCTTACCTCATGTTATTCATTCAAAATACACCTACTTATATGGACACATGAGGCCAGATCTTTAGGCTTAGCCTTTTTGTACCATGCATAGTGCAGGACTTACAGTGTTACAAGTAATTTAGCTTTAAACCACTAACTCTGTCTTCAGGATATTGGGGTCATGATTTTGGTACCAATGTGTATCTTAAAAAAGACTCAGAGATGCTCTAATTTTAATTGCCTTAGCTACTTAGAGCCTTATGAGAGCTGTCAAAGCAGCTGGGAAATGATTGGACTCAGCATTCTGGCTATTCATCCTTCCCAGCCAGCCTTTCTCCTTTTAATCTAGGACTAGGAAGAACAGAAATTGTAGGACTTTATGCCATGCCATTAAAATAAATTCTCCACTGAGTGAATCCATAGATAGTTGATGAAATTATCTCTGTGGCTGCAGAAAAAGCCACAAGCTGACACAGACATACATTTCCTTAGGGCTGAAAAAATTATCTTTACAGAATACAATTTCTCTGCATCCGAAGATTGATTGCCATGAATCTGAACACTGCAACCATAACACAAATACATTAGGAAACCAGTCTTTCAAGAGGTTGTCACTGGGCTTTTTTTCTTCTGTACCAAATAAGTAGCTTTAAAAGAAGCAAATTAACCAGTCGAAAATGGATAGTAAGATGTTTGTTGCATATTTTAAATACTACAAGTTGAGGGAAATACCAAATGTGATACAAAAGATATGACTAAAGATATGACTAATAGGGAGAAGGTGAAGCAGGAAAACAGACTATTAATAAAATGGAAGCTGTAATTAAAAAGTACTGTGGTATAGCTGAAGCTTTCTATTTTTGTAGTGTTCAGTTCCAAGTGAGTTTACTGGTTTATTTATTCTTTATGTCCCATTGACTCTCACTATGGGCTTTCTGATCATATGAAATAATTTTCCTGTGAGCCTATATTCAATTCAGTGGATCTACTGTGATGCTGTGTCCAAGAAGACTGAAATCATACCAGGTTGGCTCAAAACACTTTCATACTAATATTGTATGCAATTGTTACATAGTTCGTCAAAAAGTTATTGCTTTTCTTGGTTTGCAACTCTTTAGTTACCTGACAACAGTTGGACAAATGTATACCATTTCATATGGACAGCAACAGTTCCAGTCAGGAGAAATGTTCAAACAACTTGCAGCTTGTTATAGCCTATAGGATTTATTAGAGAACACAGTCATCCCCAGATGAAGTGCGCTTAAAAGTAGCCTAGACACAATGCTGCAAAGAGCTTTCTTTACTGGTAAATGACAGCCTTTCTAGCTCTAATTTCTGTGATCAATTTACTGTGGTGTAAATCAAAGTTGAATCAGAGTAATATCTTGGCACTCTGATATATTGCCTTAAACTATACGAATGCTGAAATAGGGAGTTCTTGTGCTTTTGTAGATGTGCAAGATTTTAATTCCTTCTTTTTTTTCCCAGTTTTTTTTTTTATTTTATTTTTTAAGACAACCCTGGAATCAAAGTGCAGTTTTCTGTTCTCCTCATCAGATTTAAATCTTTTTAATCAGCCAGCTAGATTACAGAGCTCTGATAGGTGGTATGGCTTTTTGGAGAGAGCCAAACTGAAGGAGCTGCTGCACATATCCTGGTTCCCAGGCTCCTTGCCAGCATCAGGGTGTGATGTAATATAGCCTTTCATGCTGAACAAGTTAACAGCCCTGGTTTTGAGTTTACTACATTTTGGCTGAGAAACAGCAGGAAAAGCCTTGCAGGGAAGTGCTACTGTTTAACAAGCAGGTAGCTGCAGAAACAATCTTGTTTCCCTCCCTGTGTCTAGGACTAGAATAGAGTCCCTGTTGTACCTTACATCTCTCCTTTTCCATATGCTGGAGCAGCAAAGACTTTGTGAAATGAAAAGAGACTGGATTCTTTTAGTCCCTCTGGTATGCTGTATCTGCAGTTTTAGCAGAACTTGCTCACAGAAGCTTAAAGTAAGTCTCAGACTAACTTTTGGCTGAGACACCTTCTTTTTAAGAATGTTCTGGGAAATTTCTTGGCTCAGAAGTTGTTTAGAGAACAGCAGTTAACTACATAATCCTAGGGAAAGGGCTATTTGTAAGCACACTATGCTTTTGTCACTTCTGAGCAGAGGAAGCTCCAACCTGGTTTTTCACCAAATGAGAACTCAAAGGCAATTCTTCAATTTGGAGCCTGCATCTTCTTTCTCTGGTCTGGACTCTTCTCAAGCTGGGAAAGCAGAAACTGTAAGGATCAGGAAATGAGGTACCACAAAAATGCTTGTGTTTGCAGGAGACAGGGAATACTGCAATTTTCACAGTGTCTGATGCATTAGTGTAAGAACAAAGAATGAAATGGAAAGGATACAACCACATTGAGCTCAGCATACTATGTTCCACTTGATAATATGGGCAAAGCAGAAACAGGGCAAATGTTGGTTACTGAGTTTGCAACCTCTCTACATTCCTTTCATGGTTAGTAATGTCACAATAGAGAAGAGTTATCATTTACCACTTACTGCCTGAAGGTTACACAAACCAAACAACACATGGCCAAAGTACAGAGTCGTGAACTGTATGGTGAAAAATTAGATTGCTCCTTCTCCATTTAATAAGGTGCGCAGTAATCTTGTGGCATCTTTTGATCTCTTATCAGCTGAATTTTTCATTATAACCTTCTAACTCAACCACTAGGAACACCTACACACTCTGGAGAAGGCCTGTTAGAGCTTCTGCAATGTTATGTCACAGCCTCATCACACCTAGCTTTTGGCACCTAACAGGGGTGCCTCAGTTAAAAACACAACACACAGAGTCACTCTCTTTATGACTGGCGCAAAAGGCTGTTCAGCCCACTGAAGATCTGATTCATCCCCTGCAAATGCCTCTGTGTGGGATATAGACAACTAGAGCTACTATACTCCCAACTTAAGCAGCTCAGATAGGTTTCTAAAGTTAGGTGGAATAAATCCAGACCTTGGTGATTATCACAGACATCCATTTAGCATGAGGGTAATTGCTTAGCTTTTTATACTGTGTTGAGGTAAGACTCACTGAAGGAGTATCTCCTTCTGACAGGAACTGTCTTCCTCATTTTATTGCCTGTGCCAAAATTTGAGGCTTCAAAATCACATCAAGATACATACTGTTCTAAGTGCTGCTAAAACATGAGAAGTTTTTATTACATCTGCTGGAAATAAACATTTTTATTCTTTCCTCTTGCTAAACAGATTTAACCATTCTATGCCAGTGTCAGACATATAAAAAACAAGTATACAGGCAACTTCAAATGCAATTAGTTATAAAAATGGGCTAAGATAAGTTCCAAGTCCTGCACCTTCCTATAATTATCTGCTGTTCTGTGGTTTTTTTTTTTTTTTTTCAGTAATAATTCTGGGTCTGGGTCCAGGGGTTCCTCTTTTCTACTGCAATACATGTAGAATCACAAATCATTTATAATAGTTCTGGGATCTCACATGCCATCATTACTAGTTAAACAATGTAATAAGTAAATGAGATTTCAGGTGACAGAGCCCTGTAGATAAGAGCCAACTTCTTATTTCAGATGTCAGCATGGAAGCTTCCCTGTTATTAAACTGATCATCTTACAGTGTGGCCACTATGAAACCATTTATCATATCATTTATTGTGTGTTTTTAAGATAATTGGAATTGTCATGCCAAGAAATGGTTATCTAAGTAAATAAAGAATTGAGTTTGTGTTTTTACAGATTTGCTTATGGCATGTGCATTGTGGAAACATGTATTTACTAACATACGGCTCAGAATAAATGAGAGTTTGAAATACAGTTCTTGAATCAAGAATGTTTGTCTACTGCTGTTAATATTTGTAATGGGACTCTATGTAAATAACAGGGATCAAAAGTCACAATGGTCTTGAGTGAACACCCATCAGATTCAGATTCTTGCCCTTCTGCAGAAACTCAGCCTTTCTGCTGTCTAACATCTTCTCCTACTAGAAGAGCATGGCAGACCTCTCAGATCTCTGTTGCAAATTAAACATCCAGGGCCTTGCTCCTCACAGACCTGTAGCTGCTGACATCTGTTCCCAAGCAAACCAAAAAACCTAATGATTCACTGGCAGTCCTGCACACTCGCTGTTACCAGAGAGTACCAGATACTTAGATGCTACACCACCTTTGTATTTCTGTAACTTCTGAACAGGAGATAATTGAGTGCAGCATACTGAGTTTCTATCCATACTCTCTCTTGTACATACAACCACAACAGTTCATAAGTACTAGCTGAGAATTCTCTTTATTCTGGCATCTTCTGCTCAACTTCACATTGTCCAAATCAGCAAATAGTTAAAAACAAAACAAACTTTTCAGTCTTTCGGTCAGAGGAATGTACTAAGATTATGTTGTTTCCCCATTTCTATTGTAGCAGGTACAAAAAAGTCATCTGTAGCTGCATAACACAGATAAACATATTCAGATGCAAATAATATGACTGAAACCTACCAAAGCTATTTTTATCCTGCATGCCCTTGAATTTCATAATTCATGTATTCCAAGTCTACTACTGACATGCTGGAGTTCCCTAACTATAAAGATAGGATTTATTTTATTTACTACTTTAATTATTTACTTTTGCATAGAAGCACAACACAAAGTCTGTATTTTATAGGAAGAGTTTGGCTTGCTTAATCTAGAGAAACCAAGGTTGGCTACAGGTACAGCAGGATGTAATAAACAATGAATGAAAATGGCTATTAATTATAAGAGCAAATGGTCATAAAAAAAAAAAAAAAGGATTGAAAATCAGAGACTTCCTAACTGTTACAAAGGACATCCCCAAAATAGGGTATGTGTTTTACTAGATGCACGAGAGGGACTTGAAAGTAGTATGTGAACACTGATCCAGTACCGAAAGGCTTTCAGCATAACAGTGGCTGCTGCTGTGGAAGTTCCTACCACAAAAGCAAAGTGATTTTGGCATTGCTGTGTTAGCAGGATCCTGGAAGAGCAAGAGGGAGGAAACTTCCTCCTTTTAAATAAATTATTAAGAACTGGAACAAAACAGAACTTGTAGTTGTTCAGCAGGGAAGCAGACCTCATGAACCTTTATGTCCTCTACAGTTCTAGGTTTGTAGGTATAGAAAATGTCAAAGATTTTACATTCTGATTGGGAAAAAAAAAAGAAGGAAAGCTGAGAAAGACAGATGCTGGGTAGTTAACTCCAGTGACAGCTCACAGACTGCTAGCTCCATGAGGCAGGGGAATGGAAAGATGTAGTTAGTGCAAAGGAATTCACTTGAAAGAGGGAAAGGGGCAAAAGGCAGAGGAGCAAAGAAAAGGAGAAGATTGATGCCTCTGAGGTTCAGGCTGGCTAAGGAGAGGGGAGAAGGCACAATGGCATGCAGCACAGGTGTTTCAGTGGAGCATATCAGCAGCTGGAATTCATGTATTCCTGGGAGCTGCTTGAGTTCGTGGATTTCCAGGAACTGAAGAAACCACTCTTGTGAAGACACCTCTACTACATGGGAGGCTGGAAAAATACCCTGGTAGTGCTGCCCTTCTTCCCCTGCTCTCTCAGGTGGGGCAGGAGATGTGATAGTAACTAGTGCCATTAATCACCAGCTATCCCTGTCATCTCAGACTCCAGAGGCAGCAGGAACTCAGAACTGCAACTCATAGTGCGAATTTCTTTTCTATATGCTCTCCTTGGCTGCTAGATCTCTTCCCGAGGGAGATAAAAGACAATCCTAAATAAAATTTTATCCTTTAAAGCAGCTGTGTATGCTGGGATATGCAGACACTGCAAAACTCACTTGAGAATAGTGCAAATGGGTTGCTTTTGGGTAAATCATGAGGGGAGCTACTACTTTTGAGTTCCTAGTACCTTGTGCACTGAATACTGGGAAAGCTGAGACACATCTGAAGGAAAAGCCTGTGACATTGTTCTTGTTCTCTTCCACAGGATGGACACACACACTCTAGCCCATTGGTTGTAATACAAGAAACAGTTAATAAACAACCCTGTACATTTCCTAGTGGAAAACTGGACGCACACTTTACTTACTGGTTTTGAGGTAGCACAGGGAGCTGGTGTCATGATTGGAGGCTTGGCTGCACTTTGAGATGGAGGCAAAGAAAATCTCTGCCCTGTGTCCGGAGGTGAAGAGCAATGAATCCGTGTTTCTAGTCTCTCAGGCTCATGCTTATAGGATTCAAGAGGAAACGTGGGCTGCTTGGTCACTTGTGTTGGGGTAGATGGAGAAGAGGAGAGGCCAGAGGCTGTCAACAAGAATAATGATGAAAGATCAGAAGAAAAGCAGACAGAAATCTCAGCTTTACAGTGAAGCTGTATGTTTTCATCACATTTCCCCAGGCTAAAAGTATGTATCTCAGCTCCCTGTTCCTCAAAGGGAATTGCTCTGCCTTACTGGTAAAACTCATAATCATTCAACTGGTTGAACTGTCTGATTCATTTACAGGGAGGCATAGTGGAGAGATGAGAGTTCTGGAGGTTCATGTTGTATTAACCTGTTTGATTACTTATTTCTAAACTTATCCTCAACACTGGTATTACTTTATTGCTATGATTTTAATACTCCTGTGAGTCTCAGGATTACCTCTATCTCAACAGTTTTAATAGTTGCCTTTTCTTCTTTTTCATTATTCTTACAGTATCTCAGCCAGCATTTAGAATAAAATTAGGAGCAGAGGCAAAAAGAAATAGGGCATATTTCCCATAAGGCGCAGTCTGCTTTCTGTAAGGTTTTTGGCAATGCCTTTATACAAGGTAGGATTGTTTTCAGCAGCCTTTGAGGAGAAAAATTATTCATGTATTTTGCAGAAATTCAGTCTCAGCAGCAGATTATTTCCCTTGTGAGCATTCTGCTTTTATTTGACATGTGCATCTACCCAGCTGTGTTTTTGGTTACATTCTTACAGCAGTTCTGTATTGTGATCAAACAGATCATGTAAGTCATATTTAGGACCCACTTAAAAGCCAGCAGTCATCCACAAACATTTTGAAAATTCAAGTTACAGCATTTGTGTTACTTGTTATATCAACATGTACATCAGCAAACAAAGGATGATTCTCTTATGCCAGCATAAATCAGGACAGACTTACATGCGTAAAAGCCAGGAGACTGAATAGAGTTACATATTTTAGAGTGGACTATATGATCTCTGCCTTTGGTTCACTTCTATTTCCAGATATTTGCGCAAATGATCAGTTAGTCCAGAGGGGGCTCAAGTTCATTGAAAGGGAGCAGAGAAGAACTCATTTCATAAGCATAAAATCCCAAGATATTCAAACAAGTGTGTGAGACCGGGATAATACATCTTCATGGTAAGTCTAGCTCATGGTCTCACTCTGAGCTTTCAAGGCTCCACCAGTTTTTTGCACCAGAGATTTTTTTCATATTCAAAAGCTTTGCATTGGAGCACATGCAGACTCTGCGGGTTCTTCCTTTTAACTCAAAGTAAGTGCATTAGTACAACTCACTTTATACCCGTTTCCTCTCAGTGTCACATTTGACCTTGCAGACAGCATTTTCAAAAGAAAACTTTGTATTGATGGAAAGTAGGACTAAAATTCAGTAGTAGCTAAGGTGCTAGACTCAGAAGAACAGAAGTTGAACAACTCGTGGAAGGACTCATTACCTGACAAAACTGTTTCTCCTGACGTATCTGGGGAAGAGATACCATATCTTATGATAAAAGGCATTAACAAGGAATTCAGGTAACTGTTTCTTAGCGGCCGTTGTTGACAGAAAACAACCTGTTCTAGTGGAAGGTGTAGCAGACAGGTTGGAACTAGATGATCTTAAGGTACCTTCCAACCCAAACCATTCTATGATTCTGTGATTCTTGATGGCTTTTATATATGAAGAGACTTAACTTTAAGAGAATAGAATCACTCATCAAGAATCTTGCAAAATGATTAGGCTCTAATGAGGTTTATTTGTAGTGGGTTTAGTGGTGCAGTGTAATGTATTTCTTTCTTTCAAAGAAAATCTTATCTCTCACTAAAAAATTTTAGCTTCGCTGGAATAAAAAAGGACCCCTTACTCACACCTTCTCTTCAGTCCTTTTCCAAAACTGCATCTGCCCCCAAGGACTTCCATTTCATTTTATAAATAGACCAGCAGCTCTGCCAGTCAAACAGCAATAACCACAGAAGCAGTGGAGACTGGGTGTTGGAGGCAGATAAAATGCTGGGTAATGGGATATGCCACAGGGTGAGGCAAGAAGAGTAACCCTGGTATTTTGAATGTCCTCAATTTCTGGTGATTTCAGTGGGACTAGAGAATGTTCCACACCCTGAATGATTAAAAGGACATCTCACTTGCCTGTTCAGTTTTTGCTTACAGACAAATTTAGATAAACAGTCCTGAGGAAGATGCTCTTCTGTGTTTTTATGATTGTACAAATGTTTCCTGAGCACTCAGACTGGGTTTGGAGGTGGATGGTAGCTGTAATCAATGCAAATGTAAAACCACAAAAAGGGAGAAAAACACCATTAGATATAAAAGTCTTGCTGCTGGATGTGTTCATTGTGCACTAATGTATTCAGCAACTCTACAAAAAACATTTCCAGTATCAATAAGCTCTGCCAAAAGAGCTGTTACCAGACATAAAGAAACCACATATTCACCGTCCTAACACAGCTGGCCTGCCAAGTGTAGAGGACATCAGTAGGACACAAAATATGTTCGTTTCTTGGTCTCCTTTGATATACATCCCTTACACCTATGAAAACTATTGCTACCTCACTGTAGATGTGTCACAGCACAGCCAGGACAGACAGCATGGGTCCCATTTTATAAGAACATTCACTGATAGTGAATATCCTCTTGGATGCCAGCCTTGGACACTTGGCATCAGTTTTTATGGATGAGAGTGTCTGTGACTCCGGGCAACTTTACGGGGAGTTCTCTGAGTCTTAGAATTGTCTGTTTCAACTGGGCACTTAAGGCATAAAGTACTCACCCTGAGGCATACCCTAATGCATCTGAGATTCAGATTTTTCTGTGACTCAGTTTCCTCACAGAGGTGGAAGGAAAATTGCAATTATTTTGCAGGGTATTTGATTAAATTATGTAATTAGGCTTTTCAGTCTTTAGATTTAAAAGCTTACCTCATAGCACTACTGTGGTATCTATGTTATTTACATTCATACGATACTGAAACTGAAGAAATAATCTCACAGGAAATGTTAAATATCTTTATGATTATTAAAACTAAAGCTTTGGCTGCTGTGATACAGATCAACATTGTAACTCCTACAAAGGATTTTATAAAAGCCTGCCTCAAAAAAGAATGATACCCAGACCAAATCAGTTTAGGAGTAATAGAAATTTGTGTTAACTTTAATCTGATTGGACTGGTGTTTAAACAGGCAGCATTGGTGTAAATACAGTTATACAGCTGCTCTGTTCTTCTACAGAAGTCTATTGCAGAGACAAGATACAGCTAGATATCATGGCTGAAAATAGTTCATTTTAGAGAAAGTATGCATAAAATAATTAAGTGGTGAAAGCTAGCCTACAGATCTAGAGTCTTCTATAATGAAGTTGAAGAAATTCAGTGTATACATAGGATTGTGGAGAAAAAAGTCTTTGAGACTGACTGCAAACTCTACTTGTTCTGATAAGAAGATGAACTGCTGTGGCAAGTAATTATACCTTATGCTGATGTTTCTTTCATCAGACAATGAAATGCGTAATGAAATGTAATATTTAAGAAATTAAATAGCTCTTTCTTTTTCATAACACATACAAAGCACTTTAGACAAAAAAAAAAGAAAGTATCTAGTTGTGTCACTGGCCAACACAAGGTTTTGTCCTATGTTTCCTATTGATTGTCCCTGTCCAGTTTTTAAACAGTCGAAGAGTTTTGCTTTGTTCTGATTCATCCTGACATTTCCTTTCTGGGGACAAAACAAGCACAAAAAAAGAAGATAACTTTGTGGTCTCCATGTTGATGAATCATAAGTACCAACATTTGCATAACTGAATGTACGTACGATTAAGAAAATTCATAAAAATATATAAATAAATGGTGCAAAATTGCATTAATGTAAAGAATCAACTTTCATGTTAGAGTATAACTTTACTCAGAACATGTGTGTGAGATCCTAACAGAACTAACTAGCACAAGTCTGTTTTGAACAAAACGAGGCTATCTCCAATTGCCTTCTCTCTGTGACAGGGCTTGTGGTGATGGCCCAGCGCTCAGCTTTGTGCCAGAGGAACTGCAGCTGGGATCTAGCTGGATATTGCATGCTGGGGGCGAGAGGCCCAAGAAAGTACTGCCATAACAGCAAGACCCCCTTTGGCCTTTGGCACTCAGCATTATCTGCTATGTAGCTGGTCACAAATGTACAAAAATAATGTTGCTGTCTTCACATGTTGCTCTAGGTATTTGTAACAATTTATTTTTAATAAAGCGCTTACATTGCATGGCATTAAGTTCTCCACTCACAAACTTGGGCATTCTGGTCCAAACCAGCCTTCTACTGATAAGTAACCGGAAAAGATAAAGCACTGCACTGTCATTCCCATCCTCCCAAGGGGCAAAGAGTGTCTGCCCTCTGACATTCTGTGGTGACACCCACAATTAGTTCTGTCACCTACATTTTGTGCCTGACCTAGCAGGATGCATCTGGTGCTTTCTGGGAGGAAGGATGCTCACAGCCCAGTGATTCTTGCCAGAGCTTCTGTTTTCTATCCACCCTTTTCCAGAAAGAAAAACAGTCCCTGCCCCTGTGAACATTTGGAACCACCTGCCCACAGATGTGGTAATGCTTCTGTACAAACAGCTGGCCTTGGGTGGTTCGTAATAGAGCCACACTCCCTCATTAAGGGCTCAAGAGATATAGCCAGCAGCCTGCTCTCAGACTTTACTTTTGTATTTGTGCATTTAAGATGAAGTTGTTAACATTGTGAAGAGTTCCTGGCCATGAAAAAATAAATCACTTTTGAAGAGGGTAGATTTAGATTAGATATTAGGAAGAAATTCTTCAATGTGAGGTGGTGAGGCACTGACACAGGCTGCCCAGAGAAGCTGTGGCTGCTACACCCCTGGCAATGTTCAAGGCCAGGTTGAACAGGGTTTGGAGCAACTTGGTCTAGTGGAAGGTGTCCCTGCCTGTAGCAGTGAGCTGGAAGTGGGTGAGCTTTAAGGTTCCTTCCAACCCAAACCATTCTATGATTCTATTACTCTATGATTCATATCTTCCTGGGAATCACACTTTGGTGTTCTCTTGCCTTATGCTTGATCAAGTAGGTAATGTCATTGTTAACTTATAAGGCTGTTGCTAAAATAGCTTTCCAAGTTCATATATATAGATTTACTAATTTACCATTTAGATTGAAGCTTCTCAGAAAAACACAGAAGGATTTTCCATTCGCAGTGTCTCCATGTGACACTTTTTCTCTGATTCCTTCCCAGACCCTGTCCTTTCATTTCTGTTCTTTGGCCAGCAGTGAAACGGAGAAGGCGGCACGCTGTGGCTGCTGAATTTTAAGTAGTCAGCAGCACAAGGGGATTGGAGCCGAGTCATCTGTTCATTAGGCTTATTCAGTCTTCAGACACAATACCATGTTCATTTTGACACAGAAGCAAATTGATGCAAATTAGGTGAAATTAAGTTTAATACCACTTAACGGACCCAGAAGCAGGTAAATGGCTGCTGGCTATTTCTATTCTAATAGTACTGGTGATACTGACACTAAGTGTTGTAAACCACCTGTTAGTTAAAATAAGAAAGAAATAAAATTAAGCCTAAAAAGTAATCTGAAGAATTATTCTACAGAAAAATAGGATAGATGCTTTTCAGGAAATTTCATGCCATATCTAGCATTTTGAGCTTACACGTCACACAAGAACTATAGATTCTACTGTTGCCTGTGTCTGTGATCACCAGTGCATCACCCATATAATGGCCAGGCCTTCCAGTCCTCCCCCAGGCCCCTTGGATCCCGCTGAGCAGCATCTATCCCAGCTGCTTCAGTAAGCACGATTGTTTCAATCCCATTGAAACAACTCCATATTTTTCAATATAGCTGGTACACCATTCAATGGGAAGCTTACTTGTTTCCATAAACATCTGTCCGATATTAATCAAAGGAAGAGAAAAATACACCCATTAAGTCATTAAAATATCATGTGCTCTCTGAAAAGTTTCACAGGGAAATATTTTTTTGCAGTAAAAGTCTAATTTTTTATATTAGTTCAAACATAGTTAAAGAAACGGCTCCTTAAGTGATCTCAACCACAGAAACATCTGAACATGAAAGCTCCAACTTTTCCTTCAGGAGCTATTTCACGCTGTAAAACCAAAGACAAAGCTGATCAGTTTCCAGGATTCAGCCTGTTCTACTCTGCTTGTGGTCTATTTACATGCCTGAACGCCACTCGTTACCTGTTGAATCTGCAATATAACACCTTTTCCTTGTAAAACTGAGAAAATCAAGAGCTGAAGAGTTTAGTGAAGTTTGAGGATTGTTCATCATTCTGAAGCTCTGGAGGCCCCTTTATGAGGAAAAACTGATCAGGAGAAACACTTCCCCAGTGCTGTATTCTATGGGCTTTACTGCAGATTTCTCCTGCCCTGCCGATTAGAAAGAGGATCTTCCACCTTTCCTAGAATCATATGCAAATGCACTTGGATATATTACCAAAGCAGGCGTCACCACTGCACTACCAGATGGGCTTCCAGCCATGGGCTCCTAATCCTGCAAAGCTCCTCTGGTCCCTCTGCAAACACACCCTGGCTGCTGGTTCCTACCTTGTCACTCTCCCAAGCTTAGCACCTTTTTGAGACTGAAACCTCCACAGTGAGCCTGTGTTTCCACACTTAGTTCTTGACAATTATTATCTATAATCAGGTGAGTTTCTTCACCTTGGGTTTTGCATTGCCTATTCTCAACAGATTTGCATTTTTCCTTTATTCAGCAGAAAAATTTCTGTCAGAGTATGTGAGTTGACCAGGGGTTGCCAGGAAAGAGGTGGCTGTCAAGAGCTGAACTTGGGCTTTTAGTGCTATAGGCAAGCTGTAGGGGGTAGTATATAGGATCCGGAGATGTACATAATCATGAATTTGTTGTTTTTAAAGCAACAGATACATGGGATCTGAACACAGGAAACAAAGACCAGAGAAATCCTGGTGTAGAGCATCTGTCCCAGAGGGATTTTTCTGTTCGCATTGGCCAGAAGGTTCCAGCCTGATTTCAAATTCCCAGTTTTCTCCCACCCCTTCTCCTTTTTCTTGCAAATGCTTGAGGGAATGCCGTGAGCAAAGAATTCATAGCAAAGACATGGAGATCACCCGTGACCTTGATTACAAACAATGGCTTTTCTTGGTTTTGATTATCTGAGACAGCTAAATGCACATTCCATAGCTGATTGGCAGCCTGACAGAGTATAGATGAAGAGGTTCTGGTAATGGCTGAGGTAGCCACTGAGTAAGTGCCTGAGTCAGTCATGAGTAGTTAGCTCAGCATTGAGAGACTGGCACTAGGACTTTATGAGACACCATATGGCTGTGGCCAGCATGCACTGTCAGGAACACAGACAGCATGTACCTTGCCAGCACAGGTACTAATGACAGGAGTAAAGTACTAACAGTCATTCTCAGCAGGTAACAGCACCATGGGAAACATCCTGCAGAACCAGAAGCAGGAGGAGGTGGTTGAGGCATGTACCACTATGAGAAGCACATGTGGACAAAGAACACTTTATCCTCCTGTGCATCTGTCACCCACAGAGCATGAGGTCATGAAGCTTGCAAATGCGAGCTTTTAATTTCCTAAATCCAGTCCTGCCACTGACAGCAGAGGAAGAGGGGTTTAAGAGTGCCACCTTCCCAATGGCTCCTGCTGTACCCAAGCCCAGGACTGCCAACAAGGGGATGTGATGTTCTGCAGTACTGCCTGGGGGTAAATGCTGGTTTGTAACAAAAGCTAACTGTGCAGTACAGTGATACCAATCTAAAAAGTCAATAAAATGAAAATCAATCACTCTATTCAAACCATGAGGGAAAGACATGTGACATCTGTGCAAATGCCGAGTTTTTCTGATGCGAGCTGGATGACTGATGAGCGTAACCCAATCCATGCAAATCAGCCATGTGCAACAGTTGGCCCTTATCAACATACTGATAACCGCTGAAAGAAAAGTCTCCCCTGGCTTCCCAGCCCCGTATCAGCATGTTAGGCAGGCACAGCACTGCATCACATGGCAGGGATTCACATGGCACTTGTACTACGTGCTGGTTACAGCCGGCTGCTGGGAGAAGCAATGCCTACAGCAGGACAACTTTATTTACTTAATACACCACCTGGCATTTAAACTTTCATAGAGTACTTGGTGTTCAGAGGCTTTAATGAAATAACTTTTGTTTTCTCTTTCACAAAGACGTCTGGCTGCTAAAGCTAACATTTAACAGCTCTTTCCGCATTAACCTCTGTTGTCCTATCTGGGCTTTCTTTCTGTTTTGAGTCATGCTGAGCTAAACACTCCCTGCCATTACAGAAAGCTGCAAACAGCCTGTCCTTGGTGACACTGGGTGGCCAGCCCTGTCTGTCTCTGCATTACCCTGTCCTCTGCTAGAGGCTACTAGAAACTGGAACCTGCTCTCTGGTTTTGTACAGCAAAGCTTCCAAAGCACAGATATCGTAATATTCATCATAGTTGGAAGGGACCTTTAAGATCATCCAGTTCCAACCCCCTGCCATAGGCAGGAACAGCTTCCACTAGACCAGGTTGCTTAAAGCCCTGTCCAACCTGGCCTTGGACACTGCCAGCGATGGGGCAACCACAGCTTCTCTGGGCAACCTCTGCCTGTGCCTCACCACCCTCACAGTAAACAGCTTCTTCCTTATATCTAATCTAAACCTACCCTCTGTCAGTTTAGAGCCATCTCCCTTGTCCTGTCACTACCTGCCCTTGTCAAAAGTCCCTCTCCAGATTTCTTGTAGCCCCTTTAGGCACTGGAAGCTGCTCTAAGGTCTCCCCAGAGCCTCCTCTTCCTCAGGCTGGACAGCCCCAGCTCTCTCAGCTTGTCTCCATAGGAGAGGTGCTCCAGCCCTCGGAGCATCTCCCAGCAGGTCCATGTCCTTCTTATGTTTGGAGGCCCAGAGCTGAATGCGGGACTGCAGGTGGGGTTTCACGAGAGCAGAGTAGAGGGGGAGAATCCTGTCCCTTGACCTTATGGTCATCATCCTTTGTGTTTTGCTTCTGGTAGCACCCAACCACTGTGTGCCACATGCTTCACAAACATTAAAAAATAACGCAGACACTAACCTGAAGGGTTTACAGTTTGACAGGCAAAGGAAAAGGAGAAGAAAATTAAGGGGGAAAAGGTGGGAGCAGGAGTGTTGTATGCACAACATATAAAGGCAAGCTTGGAAGTAATTACTTGCTGGTTCCGATGCTTAATTTCACATGGATTTCATACTTAATCACTGTACTAAATGTCAGCTTTTCAAAAGCAGATGCTTGTGAGGGTGGCAGAACAGAGGAAGTTGTTTCTTCTCCAGTGATTTACAATATGCTCATCCAATGTAAATTTTAAAAGTAAGGGAATTAAGGCAAAGATTTTCTTGGCTTGCCTGCTCTAAATCAGTGCCTTAACCATGTACCTTATTTCTGCAACATGCTAAAGCAGAGGAACACCCTGTGGAAACTGAAAAAAACCCAACCCTCAAGCATTCTGCAGATCTGTCATTAGAGGTCCAAGTTAATGAAAAGAACAATCTAATCCGAGCCTGCAGAACCCCAGTGAAATCACTGTAGGGGATTTCATCTGGATAGTACATCTTCTCTCTGTGTAATCAAGAGACAGAACATTAATGCACATAAAGACCACTCGGGTATCTATTTACAGGGCATGCATGAAAGCTCTAGGGCTGGCGCCAGGGGAATGTAACACTGCATGAGCCTCGACCACGCAGTGAGAAGGCAAGTGTTTATAGACTCTGCTGCTTTCTGAGGTTGGGAGGAACAGTTATTAGGCTGTCAGAGCAGAGTCTTTGGGACTTGGGTCCTGGAACCGTCTGTGTAATGTATCAGCTTGTATTAGCCTCAGTTTTCTACTTTTACAGTGAAGAAAACAGCTCTAGAGGTGCTAGTAAATGCATTGGAGTTACAGCTGGATTGCCAGTCTCACAGCACAGTTTACTTTTGTTTATTTTCTGCAATGCTTACAAGGGCACTGGGGTGAGAGTAATTAAATATTTGCAAAGTACTCCAAATACTCAGGAAAGCTGGAACTAGAGAATGAAGCCCTAATTTGCCATTTCTTTGCTTCTGAAATTCATGTTGTTCAAACTCTCTGTTCTTCTGTTATTGAAAGAACAAAAAGTCTCCCTCATCCTAGCTCTTTTCAAAATTCAGCAGGAGTCCAGGCACTGCTTCAGCCTGTGGCATTTGCCTCTCCCCACTGTGTCTGACTCAGACTTCTCTCTCATCATAATTCCTGTCTTGCTAACCTGGGAATTAATCTTTTTGTGCACATATGGCACTGCAGAGATGCGCAACGCTCTCTAGCACACCTAGCAAAGTCTCCTGAAGAAATAATTAATGACTTCATGGCTTTTGTTTGATTGAAAATAAATTGCTATGGGCCTGCTCTTGCTCCTTATGCCACTTTACCAGGTATTCCCATTGCCTTCTGCAGCACTGAATCATGCTTTTAGTTGAACATTAGTGCAGCTTTCTCTAGACAGTAGTCTGCTCAGAGACTAACCCTCACCTCCACACCACACTGGATTTCTTCTGCCTTTCACAATTAGATCTTGGAGTCATGTAGGTTACAACTAACCTCAGTTGTCCGTCCTTCTGGTTAGTTCCAATCCAGACTGGTTTCCCAATGCAAACACTTGCCTTGGCACAACTATGAGAGCCAAGACGAGTGTTTGCTAAAACAAGTGGGAAAGAGACCAGGCAGAAAGCAGAATCACTTTGTACATTGGCACTGCTGGTTTATACCTCTTGAAGTGTACAGGAAACTACAGGCCAAGTTCTTCTAACAATTGTTATGAACAGAGCTGTCCATCTAGGATCTTGGTGAAGTCACTATTAAGAAAAAAGGGGAGAAGGCAGCTGTACAGCCATGTACCAAAACCACAACTATATCAAAGGACTTAAAATATGCACTGCATTGGGATGTCCTTACCTACTCATGACAAGTCCATGCTTCCTATGTATAAGGAATTAGTTACCACCTCATTTTCTTCTTCCAGCACAGAAACTGAATGAGCTTAAAATCAAATGAGGCTGGGTCCTCTTGGCACAATTCTCCATATTCTTATCAACAAAGTAAGTAGTATCATGATATTCAGCATTAAAATGAGGCTGAAGAGCAGAGATATCACAGCTGTACATTAAAACTTCAGGATGGAGTCAGGAAGAACCCCAAGGTACACTAAAGGGTATGCCTACAAGGTTTTAGATACTGATGTTGCCACAACTGTGGAAGTCAAGCACACTTAACAAGCATGTACATGCTCTGGAGAGCCATGAACACTTGGGCCCATCCTACTTAAAGAGTTCTGCCAGAAATTAATCCCTACTTTGTCAACATAAGCCTAAAGGGAACTTTAAACACATACCTGGATAAATGTCAGTTATTCAGAAAAAAACAAGCATTCACCTTGGGATACTCAACGATCCTGTCATTCTGGAGGTTCCCTTAAACTCCATTGTCTTATTCTTCTTACCTACCTATTCAAACTCAGGAGAGGGAACTAAACTTCAATGACATCCATTGCATTGAAACAACCAACACCTGGTCTGATACTATCTCTCTGTGATGTGTTTATAGTGGCCACACACATTTCTGGTAGTTCTGCTCCAAGGCTGGGCTGTGCCTTCCCAGCCACATATGATTTCTTGAGCTCCTGATCTACCTTCTCCTGCAGACCAAGCATCTCCTCTCCTCCCTACACTTTCTGCTAAATGTTACACCTAACACTCCACTTCAGGTCCACTAGAGAGTGACACTACTAAGGAATTCCTCACGGCTTTCCTTTTTTCTTTTTATTTCACCTTCTGTTTGCAGGCTGATTTAAACCTTCCCCATCCACTTGCCTACTCAGCAGAGCACCTGCTAGACCAGTCTCCAGCAACATGCCACAGGGTGGCTTCCTTTGCTTGCCTGAGCAACAGGTTGCAGCCTATCCCTCCTCTCAACACCCAGCTCTCTGGTGCTCAGGCCTCTGGCAGGGAAGTGCGCAAGTGCCCTTCGGCACAGCGTGCTTACATTTTTCCAAAGGGCCAGCCAAGCAATTTTCCTCTCCAGGAAATCCTTCCCTCCCTTGTCACCCAACCCCAGCTTCACCCCACAGCCCACCCCAGGTCACTGTTACAGCATGCCTCCAGCACATGACAGCAGTCACATTCCTGGCTTGTTTTAGTCCTTAGAGCTGTCAACCTGCTGTAAAGCATATGAAAACAGAGGAGCCAAAAGGACTTATGTTGAGAGTGAGTGAGTACCTCAACAGCAGATCTTCTGGAGCAGGGGACACCCTCATGCCAGAGATTTCCCCTGCTCAGTGGGGTAATATGATCTATTTAAGCAGATCTACCTTTGCCCTTTAATTCTGCCTTTCCTCCCATCACCCCAGCTCTCATCCATTTGCAGATGCCTCCTTAAGTCCCTGGAGACTTTGGTCCCATTCTTGTGCACCAGCAACAGCTATGGACAGGCAGCTTACACTGACACTCCAACTGCCCTCATTTCCTACTCAAGTTAATGCTCTAAAGCAAGGGAGGGATTTCACAGCTGCTGTTTCACTCCTCGGGCTTGGGAAGGCTTGGCCATGTCTTCTCAAATACAAGACACCTAAGTGACAAACCCAGAGGACTAGCTCACTTAAAAGTGCAGAAGCTAGGCAAATCCAGCAGCCAAAAAAGTCACGTAAGGTGAACGAATTGTTTGGGTCTTCCTTTGCATCAGGCAAAAACTAAGTGTGTTTCCAAGCAGATGCGTTTGCAGAGGCCCTTCCTTGAAGTTTTCTACCTCTCTGACTAGGACAGCGCAATATCTGAAAGCTTGGACCTAGGAGGTGCAGGCAAAGTCTACAGTATGAATGTTCATATACTGTTAAGGGGAAAAAGCAGCAACAATTATGACCATCTTAATGTGCCAGAGAAGAAAAGCATGGACAGATATTAAATATATGATTTCAGTATCTCCTACCCTAGATGGATCAGTAAGAAAGTTACGCAGAAGAAACTCCGTGTTAGAGGACAGCCTGTGGGCAGTGATCTAACAATGACCAAGGAAAGGAACTGTGCCAAAGACATGTATGCTCTTTTATTTAAGGCATGTGACTGTGTGTGAAAGGAGCAGATGTGGAGAGGGGCTTCAGAGAAGGCTGTGAGGAGGGAACCTGAGGAACAAGACCTCTTGGGAAGGGATGACTCCACCAGCCTGGACCGCACCAACTGATTGATGAGGCTGCTACATTAGCCCTGGCAGAGGTGCTCTAGTACTGCTCCTTAACTTGGAGCAGATGATTATTAACTTCCATCCCATTGCCCTGCCCACTGATGCAGTGGGAAACAGACACAGTTCAGGGCTCCAAACCAGCAAGAAGTGCATTCAGCCTAAAACCTTCTGAAGAGCAGGAAGCTTTTTCACAGGACAAGTGTGAGCCCAGCAAAAGGAGCATGTGCTTTGCTGCTAACCTGCCCCAGGCAGGCCTGTGTGATGCACAGACAGCCAAACAGGGTGCTGGTTATGCAAGCACTGACTCAGATGTCACAGAGAAAGCCAACACCGCAAAGGCAGTGGTGAACAACTGTCAAATGATAAAAGATTTCAGTCACTGCTGACTGAAGCTGGATTTAACCTAGCAGGGAAAGGCTTTGTATGGCATTACCAATCCGCTGAGCAAGTCACTTCACTCCTGAGCCCCACTGTTCTGACCTCATTTCTGGAAATAATTTAGGAGCTGTGTTCTCCTTGTAACAAGTAACTACTGCACTGGAAAGCTGGGTGCTACAGGTTGTTAAAGCAGGGCAGTGCTGTAACTTGTTCCTCGAAGCATGGGCAGCTTTGGACAGCTTTTGCGTTACCTCAGTCATGCATATGCCCTGAACACCCAGAACTCCTACTCAGAAAGCCATTTAGACTGAACCTGCCACCACAAACAGACCATGACAAGTTTTCAGGCACTTCTGCAAACAGTAAACCACTATCTCTTATCCAAGTTTACTGAACATCGGTGAAAATGTATTTGATGCTGAGAGTCATCTGCTGCTGCTCAACACAAATGAACCAGTCAGATGGTAAAAGACCAGCTGGCTTTAAAGAGCCGTCTAGATAAGGGTTTGTGGCTGATAGCTCATTAGCTGAGCCAAGTCTTGAAAAAAACAGTTGAGAAAGGGGACTGGTGTCTAGTGATTCCAGTCCAGATTCAGGGACATAAGATAAGGAGACTGCCAAGAAAACCACATCCTTTGCTTTCACGAGCCTCTATATTTTTTTTGACAGCTGATTATTTTCCTGATACCTGCAGAAAAATGGATGACACGGCAGAGACAGCATGAACATATGATCCTTAACTCCTACCAAGCAAGAGCTTACAGGCTGACTGCAAAGAACATCAGGAAGTTCTAAAATGTTCTCCTTTCAAGGGGACAGGATATTACTGAATAATGCTCATGACTCTCCAGATATTTCCTTGAGATCTCCCTTTACAGGCTGTTGTCACATCAGGGGGCTTCAGCAGTTCATTTACACCACTCTTTCCATCGCACTGTACAGCTGTGGCCACAAGAAACTTTTTTATGTCTTTTTTTTAGTTCTCTTTTTATTTTCTTAATTTTATTGTAAGCTATTGCACCGATTAAGCAGATATATTCTGCTGAAGTTTCAGCACTGTAAAAAAAATGGAATCACTGTTTTGTAGAAGGTAGCTCATGTTTAGCTGACAATTTTTTCCTGATGCAGGATTGAATGTGAAGCATCACCTTGAAGTTCTATTGAGCTTAAATGTGATTCAGCTTGGAACAACTCAGCTGTGTCAGTGCTGGACCACTGTTGGTACAAGCTGAACACCAGCCCAGGCCAGCTGAGACCTTCAAACCATCACATGGCTGGCCACTATCCTTGCACAGCTTATATCCAAGGTATTCACACTATGTGGAGCCAAGCGTGGGACCGCTGACAGCATTTGCTTTAGTCACTGTTCATGCCAGTGATGCAAAAAGAACCCTGTTCCAAGTACAGATTGTGACAGGTTCTAAACACCCCAAAAGTCCTGGAGTGTGGGTGAAAGTAACTTCTTAGCACAGACTTGAAACTTTACGTGATTAAGACCAGCAAACACAGTTCTTGAGCCCAGGAAGGGGGTGGATTACAGGCTTCCATTCAAGTGCAATAGCAACAAGAATGGTAATATGTTTAAACTAAGACAAGACAGGAGCTGGGTGTGCTGATACCACTAGTACCAAGACAGCAGAGCAGGTGGTTTGATTGCTCAGGAGCTTGGGGGGAGGTTTTGCCAAAATTACAATTATTTGTGTTACTCAGTGCTCTGAGTGCATTGCTTCAGCTCGGTAAACAAAGCCACAATGAAATTAAAGGGCTCTGACAGTGAGTCAAAACTATTTAGTGCAAAGGAAAATAATCAGATCTGGATGGGGGGCTTGAGCACAGCTGGCCACAGGAGGAGGTGAGTGCTACAGAAACAAAAAGGATATCAACCAGAGCCAGCCTAGCCACTCAAATGGCCAAGGTAAACCAGGCACAGTGTCAGCAATATGCAATTAGAAAAAGGATTACTGGTGGAAATAATAGTGTAACTTTGTCACTGCTGAGACACAATGGCGCTCATCAGTGACCTTGCTTCCCTTCCCCATGTCCTACCAGTGGTAAAGTGCTCCCAGCCACTGCACACCTACATACTATGGCAGCATGCAAGAAATATATTTCTGGGTAAAAATAAATCTGTGTAGAAGCAACAGAACACATTACTAACTATATTTTGTTTCATTCCTTTGATCTTCCACCTGAAAGCAATCAAAATTCAGACGAAAATATCCCAAACCTGGGCTTAAAAATATCTATCACATTGTTTACATCAATAAAACCTTTTCCGTTTTTCTCTTCTTGATGTTTAGAGCTGGAGTATTTATGACATTTTGCTCTGGCTGTTTTCAACACCACTGACGATAAATACATGCCAGCAGCTAGCTGAAGCAACAGTTGCCACAGATCCAGTGTCAGAGTGTGACAGACATGTGGATGGCTGCTGCAGATGCACCGGGGACCCTGTGATTCCCAGTCACGTGCCACAACGTGATCAAGAAAAACTAGCTTATTGCTTTCCCTTGATGGCCTTCCTCTCCTCTTCTTCCCTAAGGAGGTGTTGGCTTCTCTTGCGCTTGGAGCCATTTGGTTTGGCTGACACAGGGGATTTACCTCAATTAAATTAAACCAAGACAGGAGAAATGTGTGCTAAACACAAAGAAACTATCTGCCAGCAATATAATATTAAATGAGTGCAGGAAATGCCTTAATATTCACAGTCATCCATAGCCACTTCATCTCTTCTTTACTTATCTCTGAGCTCCCCCAGACACCTTTCAGTCATATCTATGATCTTTAGCCAAGGGCTTTCTCTGGCTTCCCAGCAGGCTTTCCCTCCCCTTCAGTGAGCAATAATGCTGAGAAGTGCAAGGCTCCTCTTTCCTACTGCTTGCAGGCTTTTCTTCACTGTTCTCACTCTCTACAAAACAGTGTTCTGCCCAGTTCATCTCTTCCCCCACTCCTCCTCGTTGTTGTCAGTCCAGCACTAGATGAGCAGGATCCAAATTGAGAAGTTTGGAAACAAAGATTTAATTGCACTGGCAGAAAACGAGTGTCTTTGATGACATCAGTAACAGAGATGGGGACTTTGCTAAGAGGCACGTGCTGTTCTTGGGGGGATTTTATTTCCCCATGAAGATTAAAGGGTCGATTTGTGCTGAAAATGCTGACTTTGCTATGTCCTCTTATGTGTCCATGAGGATTACAGGACTGTACTAACAAACCTCCTCCTTCTCCTCCTCCACCAGGAGCATCCCAGCACTCATGGTGCTCCTGCTCTGGTGATTTGTTCTCTCCATCATCCACCCTGCCACTGGGAGCATCACCTCCGTGTGAGCTGGCCTTGCAGAGCCAGATTTCTGCAAATCCCAGGGGAATCTGTATCCTATACAAATATCTCGATTCAGCTCTGTAGTATTACCATGGATCAGCTATGCCACCCCAAACTACTGAGCACTTTGCAGAAAAAAGTAGCTAAACCCCTCATGATAGCTCTTCTACCCCAGATTATTAACCACTACAGAGATCCCTTCCAGGCTGCAGGTTTTATGTTCTGTGGAGAGTTATTTGCCTGTACAACTGCTTTAAAACATGTGGCAATGCATGTTTCATCTCTTAAAAGTGATAACACTGTTGCTTAGAAGAACAGGTGCTTTAAAGACCAAAGCCAACATTTGGAGGTGGAGGTTTTGCTAAAGCAGCATGAAGTCCTGATTCAGCATGGAGAATTTCTTCCTGCGAAAGTTCTCCAACCACAGAACAACTTAAAAGTGTCGGTTTGATCCAATGGGGTTGTTTATACCTGTAACATGCTGCATATCAATTGATCGATCTTCAAAGGGGTCTCAAGAGCTTGGAAAGAACAGTTTGTTTAATTGATCATGTAAACCAAAACCCAAGAAAGGCAAGACATCAGCAATAGAGTATGTGGGGTTCTGCAGAAATTAGCTTCCATTAGACATAATCGGAGCACCATCTCTCATTCCCCTGAGAACACCGATGCAATTTATCACTTGAGCTACACACTCGCTTTTGGAGTCGGACCCATTGTATCATTTACATCAAATATGTAGAGCATTACCCATAATATGATGTAGACCAAAGCAACACCCTATACATCTCGGGTTTTCAAACCATGATTTATATGCTCCCAATAGTTACAAGCTGCTTTTCAAACAGGGGGCAGAAACACAAACTAGCCCATTACCTTCCTTTCTGGAGGGGCCCAGCAGTGCTATCAGCTCGTCCCCAACCCTCAGCAGAGACATTCATTAATTCATGACTTTTCCTGGGCAGCCAGGGCTGGCTGAGTTTCCACCATGCTGGGCTGGAATGCAAAGCTGCCCCTTCCTGGCAGGCTGCGGGGGTCAGCCTTCGCCATTGACTCAGCTGCCCCTGTTTGCACTTCAGCTGCTAATCAGACCTCTCTAACACTATGGAGTTGACTCCTGCTCAAATATTTGGCTTCATGAGAGCGCAACTTGAAGATAATATGTAAAACAGAATATAGCACAGAAATTCATAGGAAAAGCACATGCTTATCAGAATGGTAACACATGGGATGTCTTTGTAATGTGGCTAATCATGGCTTTGTTTTTGTTGGTGGTTTATTTTTTTTTCCCTAAAGACAAGCTTTCTTGCTTCAGGGAGCTTTCTGACCTGATCTGCTTTCCGTCTTCCATATATTTCATCCTCTTGGATAATGAAAAAGAATCTTATTTGATCCCTTCTTACTCTAAGGGGCACCCAGGCTCCCCAGTTCTCCCTAATGGGTGCACAGGCATGCACTACAGGCAGTCTGCATTTTATTGAAATGTCATGAAAACTTCATCCTTACATTAGCATCTATAAGACATGTGCATTTCAAACACAAAGCAGGTATGCTCTTTTCATTTCCCCCTGCTCCAGCCCTACCCCAGGAATCTTTGTGCCTTGCCTCTAACATAGACCTCACCCCTTCTGGCTGAGGATGCTGAGGTCCATCTCCACTTCTGTGAGGATGCCTAAAAAAGTCTCCAGCCGTTCTGCTCAAGTTGAGGGTGGGTTTTTCAGTAACTGACAAACTGAGCTGCTGCCCTTTTTCAGCTCTTCTCAAACAATTCCCTCTGGGATTCACAGGGGGTCATTTATACATTAATAAGCCAATGCAACTTGGGCTTGTATTCTTCTGTGTGTATTTACTATCTGCAGAAGGGAAGGTTGTCACTTCTGAGTACTTTAGCTTCTGCTGGCCATAACACTATAGAGAGGCCAAGCTGAACTTGCTCCCACACACCTTGTTTTGCTCAGGGTACGTTCAGATTTGCTGGCATGAATACCGCATCTTGCACTCCAAGTACAGCATAGCAACACCAACAAACCATTTCCCCTCTGGAATGTAAATATAACCCAGCATTTCAGTAGCTGTGTTATTATAAGTGGCCTTGATATGGCCACAGCAGAGCTACCAAAACACTGGATTAGACTCGGATGTTTTACAAGCTTATCCAGTTTTAACTCATTCATTTACTGGCATCACACACAGTTCAGCTACCTCACTTGAATGTTGCACAACCAAGAACAAGCCAGTATTTCCAAAGTCCCATGCCTAAGGCTGTCTATGTGAACTCAGTGTAATGCAGCTCTGATAATGAAGCTAACTTCTGGGTTAGGTTCTACTGACACATCTCAGGATTAAACAAACAAAGTTACATTATAGCTATAGAGCTATTTTAATGCATATGGTCTTACTATAACAAACACAGCACTTGTGTGTACATACTATGTTCATCAGTAATAATGGTTTAAAATGCCGTAAGCTAAACCCTCAAAGTGTCATGGTATTTAAACCTATGTATGTCAGGGGTTTCCTATCTGCATTTTCTTTTTTGAGATTTTAAGTCTTCCCAATATTTCTCTGCACCCAGAAGGGGTTATAAATTCCAAGGAAAGGGGACATCTTTTATTTTATCTTCCTTTTTTAAAGAAAATGAAAGCTTTTAGAAAGTAAAATGGTTTCAGATGCCAGGGACATGAGAGACTATGGATTCAATAAACTGCAATACATTTAGACTTGGCATTTCTGATTTATATATTGCTATTGATTTCTCATTTATACATGCATATCAAAAGAAGTATCTCAACTTACTCCTGATTTGTACCTATTTACAAAGCAAGAATCAGACTTACATTATACATAACATGATCATAAGACTACTGAGTACTTATGAGTTATGAACACAAAAATCAATGATCACAAATACTTGTAAATGTTTAATTGAAATAATGATATAGGTGATAAAAGGAAGGGAAATTAAAAAGGATATCAGCTCCTCAAACTAATAAGCAGATTCATCTGATTCTACTTCCCTTGCTAGGGACATTTCTTACCTACCACACTGTGGTAACTTATGACTTGCTATATGACATTATGAATGACAAAGCCTCTTGGGTTTTACATAAAAAAAAATTAAATATAGACTATTGCATCATCTTAGCTACACTGAAATACGTGCTCCACATCTCCAAAATTGATGGAGCACGTGGCAATAGGTTAATATCACAGAATGGTTTGGGTTGGAAACATTAAAGCTCATCCAATTCCAGCCCCCCAACACCTTCCACCTGACTAGGTTGCTTCAAGCCCTGTTCAAGCTGGCCTTGAACACTGCCAGCGATGGGGCAGCCACAGCTTCTCTGGGCAACCTGTGCCAGTGCCTCACCACCCTCACAGGGAAGAACTTCCTCAGATCTCACCTAAATTTGCCCTCTGTCATCTTAAAGTCATTCCCCCTTGTCCTGTCACTACATGCCCTTGTGAAAAAAGACCCTCTCCATGTGTCCTGTATGCCACCTTTAGGCACTGGAAGCTCCCCTAAAGTCTCCAGGAGCATTCTCTTCTCCAGGCTGAACAAGCTCAGCTCTCTCAGCCTATCACCGTAGGAGAGATGCTCCAGTATCTTCACGGCCTCCTCTGAGCTCACTGCAACAGGTCCACATCCTTCTTACGTGCATGTTTAATCACTGTTCATAAGTGAAGCTTTACTTCAGAAGAAGGGAAATGGTCTGTGGTTGACTCCTCCTCTCATTTCACTCACAAGCAAAGGCCTTGATCTAATTCCCAATAAAAATCTATATGGAGACTTGCAGCAAACCTTACCTAGACTCCAGATAAGTTAGCAACTTACTCTGTGTGTCTAATCATGCAGTTCCTGCCTCAGAGTAACTTCCAAAGAAAGTTGTTCATATCTGCATTTTATAGTCTTTTTCACTTTTGCTTCCCAATACTTAAAAAATCAAAGGCACTAGTGCATATAAGGTTGTTTTTTTTTCCCCTTCTTAAGTATAGGCAGTCTTTTCCATGCATGTGTTAGGTTTCTATAGTGGTGTGTATTGTTATCTAGGTTATCACAAGGGATAATATTTCTTTTTGTCTGTGACATTTGATCAATTACCAGACAGGCCAACTTCCACTGCCTGTATCTGTATTTGTTCACGTGTACATATGTACATAAGCAAATTATAGGGACAAAAATCATACCTTTGTATTTTAGAGCCCAGATTTGTAACTATTAGATGTAAAAACCCAGGCTGATTTTCTATGAGTAAAACTGTACTGCATCTTAAAAAAGTTGATATTGGGGACTTTAGTATAAAGGCATGTCCAAGAAAGAGAAGAAAACAAAGCTTTTCTCTCTAATATTCCTTAAGGTGTATTAAAGAAACTGCAGTAGAAAGGCAGATTAAATGCCTACAATATTAAAAAAAAAACAAAACCAAAAACAAACCAAAACATCACCAGTGGAAATAAAAGCATTTATACACCAATAATGTGGAGAACAAGAACACACAATTACAGTCCTACCAGTCAGTACAAGGAGTATTGGTGTGCATTAGTGGAATGACTATGGAATTCAGCTTCATAAGAAACCAGCAAGAGGAGTCCTATAAAAAGTGAAAACACTTCTAAATTCACACAGTATTTATCAAATTGATTACCACTACATATAACAGCACCGCTCAAAATCCTGGCCACCAAATACATGACAGAATATGGCTGAGAACGTGCCTCACTCATTTCACAGCCATGCTGAGATGCCTTTCCATGATGCCTTTATGTTTCACATGGTCACACAGTTCTCAAGCTTGTCCCAATACCGTTTTATTAGTTGAAATCACTCCTGAAACCTGAGACTGAAAAGTGAATGTTGCAATCCCTCTCGTTTAAATCAAGATGATTTCAAATGTAGGCAAACATGATGCCTGGTAGGTGTGCCTCTCTAAATGTGTCAGAGTAATCTGCATGCATGTCCGATTGCCAAGCCATGTGGCTTGGCAGCCTTGCTGTACTAAGATAAATCTTATGCCATTCAACAGCAAAGAGACACCTGGGCTTAGAGCAAGCCTGGGTGAAGCACTCTGAAGTTAAACCTCTGTTTTTCACATTTCTTGCTCTATGCTGAGAACTCAGTACATACTTTATTGCCATGGACAAAGCTGCCAGCCATGGAGGTGAAAGGTATTCACAAAACCACGCAAAGGCAGCATGGGGATGGCAGGCCACGGAAAGGCTCTGCAAGGGACATCACTGCCCTCCACAGTGAGGACATAGGCAAATATGGGCTAAACCAAACAAAGTATTGCTGAGGGATGAGTTCAAACTGACCCCTTCCCCAGCAAGGCCTTCAGGTGCTTGTGTTCCTGGGATGAGGAGCAGCTTTGCCTCAGCAGATCTTTTTTCCCTTCCATCAACTTTATGCCTGCTGTGCTGGGTCCATCCTGGAGGGCTACAGATGTCACAAACAGGCAAAGACAACCACAGCTGCTGAAACACTCACCATGGCCCTGGATCATTTCTGCTGCTCCATAGCCCACAGAGGAGATAGCCCAGGCATAAGCTTCGTTTGCAAGTTGTGGGGGTCTGGACAGAGACTGATAATGTATTCTTAGCTCTAAGTGGCTGCCAAATAAACCCTCATGGAAATCAAGCAAAGCTGCTTGTGAGAGCAGTTGAAAACAAGCTAGTGTTTGTCAGTCATCTACAGATAACTACCAGGCTTGAATACTCCAAACAGTAGCAAGAATTTAAGGTTTAGTCTTATAAAATGCTGCTCCCCAGCCTGCCAGACTGACAAACCCTGTGTTTTTAACAAGAGTTGAAAATGAAAATAAAGTTTTAAACAATGGAAGTATAGGAACTACAATTGGATGCTTTGCAAGCTGGGGAGTAAATTCAGCTCCCATTATATCTTCTGTGAGAAGAGATGTAACAGCAATCCCAGGCAAATGCGATTGTGGGAAATAAGAAGGTACATTTCTGCCTGGCAGTCCCTTTGCCAGTTGCCACCTCTGACTCATCTGTCTCCATGGCCGTATTTCAATGTCGTCCCCTATAAAAAGGTGAATTCTGTAATCTCAGTAGGAGAGATGATTTGCTGCCTCTCCTGCCTGTAGGATCAGCTTTATGCAAAAAAAAAATGGAATTCCTTAGAGCTGATAGAAGCAGTTACTGCTAGGAATAGTCCCTCAGTGAATTAGTTATTCATATGAGGAAGCCTTTACAGTGCTTGAAGAGCCAGAAATTCTGCTGTGATCTTTCATACAATGAAAACCTACATTTACTTACAGCATTAATAACAGATGGATACAGAATAACTCAGTGAAAAGCACAATGGGTCGTATCATTAGATAGTACATACCTGGTCTATCACCAGTAACTTGCGTACAGCCACAAAGGTTTAGGCTAGCATGCATCGCCAGTTAAAGCACCATTTCTTAACACATCTAAGATACTGTGCCTAATCTGGCATATTATTTGGGTTTAAATCATATGCCAACAGGAAAATATAATCACATGTATTTTATAAATAAAATAAAAGCATGGGAGCTTGAAAGCCTACAAGTTTGTCATCCAGAGTTCACATATTTCAGGTTCTCACCAGTGCTCAAGTGTAGAATCCTAGAATAGTTTGGGTTGGAAGAGACCTAAAGGACCATCTAGTTCCAGCCCCCCGCCATGGGCAGGGACACTATGTGAACTTGATTCACACTTTTGGTAGAGTCACACTTGGCATGTGCAGAAGAAGGCAGAACAGGAATCTAGCCCAGAGGCTCCACCTGGAAACCGCTTCTATCAGGAGATGAAAGGCTGAGATGAAGGAAGCTGTATGTCAGCTAACGAGCACTGACAGGACCAGTTAATATTTTTTTATAGGTGGATTACATTGTGAGAACTCACCCACGTACCTTCCACAGCCCAGTAAATCACACGGATGAAACAGGGAAATAGAAAATAAAAACCAAAACCCAACCAACTTTCAAAGTTTCGTCTCTTTTTGTTCCAGTTCTGTGAATCTGACATCACTTGCTCCGTCAGAAAAGTTTCGGGAATCTGCTTCAGGTGGAAAAAACTGTTCTTGGTTGTTCTTTTGTTTGGTGACATATTGCATTATTACTTGTGCTACCAATACCTCCTTTCTGGAAGCATCAGCACACCTCTGACTTTTGGACTGCAGGCAGTGTACTGCCTCTCCCTCAGTGACTGCATTGGTAAAATAAAGTCCACGAGCTCCAGCTGCCTCCCCCTAAGGAAATATTTATGGAGAGGACACTGTGTTTGCAGACTCATTCTCAGAACTGCAGCATGATTCAAAACTCACTGGAGACACAGCAAAAATTTACATGGGAGATCAAATACCATCTCCTTTTCCAAAGCATTGAGCAGCATTTCATATTCACCTCAGATGAATGAACCTTCAAATCATTGTCCTATATTAATGTGCATTGGATATTGATAGTTCAGATAAATTAAATTAGGGAAGATTGGCTGTAGTGGTGATTATAGTGAGATTCTTGCAAAGTGAGTTTCCCCCTCCACATTTAGTGCTCTTACCAAGCACAGCCTTGCAATAAGGAGCTCTTACTTCCACGTTTTTTGCCAGATGCGTAAACAGAGAGGTTAAAGCAAGAACTGTAAACTTGACTGAACACCCAAATCCATAGAATTAACTTACATAACTGCCCAAGTGCAGTAGCTGAAGCACTGAGGGCTCACTGGAGTCACAGGTTGCTGAAGACACCCTGTACTGGTGAAGACTGTTCTGGCATCTCCTTGGGGCTTCATGAAGTGATCTGTCAGCAACTGAATGAGACCTGTTTTGTCTGATTTACCCAGGATCACTCAGCAGGCTCTGATCAAGAAACAAAATCTAAACCCTTCATTTCCGCTCTCTTGTTCTAAGCAGTGTACACATTAACACCATGATCTGATATGGCAATCCCAGTCATCTGAAATCCAGCAGCAGACTTTCTTGAGCATCCTTTTAAATCTCACCACACAGAACATTTTTTTGGGCAAACAACAAGCTGACTGCGACGAAGAACATGTCCATACCACAACCAAGAGATGTAAAACTGCAACTGTACAGTCACTGAGCCTGCCAACACCTTGGGGTATTTATGCAGGTGGTTGGCTGAAAGGGCTACCTCGTTTAACTCAATTAAAGCCTACTCTGTACACCTGCAAAGTAGCTGTATGTAATCACAGCCTGGCAGAGACAGACACACTCACACAGCCCATCAGATTTCCTCCAAGTAAGCCACTAAAGTTCATTAAAAATATGCTGGTTTCCTCTCTGTGTGCTCAGCAAAATCTGCTGTCATTGTGAAATTAAGGATTATTCCATTTATCCATTTAGTTTATCCAAACCCAAAATATAATCTCACATTAAAAAACATACTACCTACAAAAATCCCATTCTGCCCGAATTTCTCTGCTTGCTCTTACCCACTCCACTCCCTTCTGACACAACCAACAGTTTGTGCAGAGAAATGAACTTTCTCAGTTAGCTTATTCTGGACTTTCTTCCCATTTGCCAAGTATAATCTTGCTATTTTTTCACTTTGCTTATGTGGCCTTTGGAAGAGAAAGAGCTTTAAAGTGGGACAGCCCCCCTCAAAATAATTACCTGGAACATTTGAAACCATTATGGGAACAGATTTTCTGTCGGGAGTATGCAGACTCTCAAGTTGTGCTTTTAATTGTGAAATACACAAAAAATTACTGCAACCATGTGTCAAAGATGGGTGACTGCAATGAAATCACAAGAAGTGAATGGGCTTTTTGCTAATGTTTTCTGTCTAGATACACGTTTCTATGAAAGAAAGAGCAGCGTCCTTTATCAGGATGAAAGAGGTGTGAGCTCATCTTGGAGTCAATGATGTGCTCTCATTTCAAGGGAGACCTCATTATTTTCTGGCTTTATCTTTCTCACAGACACTAATTGCATCGTTCTTCCACCCTTGTGCTTGAAATCTCTTCCTAAAACACATGAGCAAAAAATAAATTCAATTTTTATAGCTACTATTGGTGAGATTTTAACAGGACAAGGAAAGTTGGTTGAAATTCTGCCTGGCCAAAGCAGGAGCTGCCCAATCCTCTTTCCTGTATCCTCACAGGGCAGCTGGATGAAGGTGCTGTGAGGCAACAGAAGCTGTGTAGGGGATGGAGTGTCCCCAAAGACTTCTCCATGGTTTCAGATCCCTTACAGAGGCTGTATGTGGGTGCATGAGGATGTATGCACGGGTACCATGTATGGCCATACCAGATTACCAGTTTATGAATATGCAGAGACAAACAGCCTTGGGCCTGCACAAATTCCTAATGTTCAATGTTTCCAGAAAAGATCCTGACAGCCTGAAAGGTTTAATCTGAATTCAACTTGGGACACTCCTGGTGAATTTGCTGGTGATACAGGACAACTGCATGTGTATGTTCCTCTTTCATATATGTTCTCATGCTCATTCAAGTGCTGAGCACCTGGGACCAGACTAACCACATGAACACAATCCCACTATGGTTAATAGGACCATATAGGTCAGAGTGTGTGACAGATTAAAAAGCTGAACTTGTATGGTGGTGTTGGGAGATAAAAGTAATCTGAACAAGGATAGTTTCCATTTAATGCTATGGTTGATCATCATTTGAAATAATGTCCTTTCTGCAAAAGGGTGAAGCTAAAAAGATGATTTACAAAAGGCACATAATTATTAATGATTTGGTAAAATTTTTTTAAAAGAACCTTCTAATTACCAAAATATTACCATTAGTAACTAAATCACTGCTCAGCAGGAAGTCTGTCTCTGTGCCTTTCATAAACCTATTTCTATTGGAAAAATGAGGAAAGACCTCTGCAAATGCACTAACTCATGTAAAAACACATGCTGATAGGAGACCTGAAGATAGTCATGTAGATAAAGATAGCTGAGCACAAAACACTGTCTTTGGATACACAGACAAAAAACTGAACTAATGTAGTTGAAGGCACCTTAGAACAAGTCAGCCCCTAGGTTACTTGGTTTGTAATCCAAGTAGGAGACATAGTTTGTCTGTCCTACCCTCAAAAGTCTTCCCAAGCAGCAAGTAGGGCAAATGAGCTATAAGATGCAAACATTCATGGGAAAAGTGGGAGATCATAAAATCATAGAATCATAGAATAGTTAGGGTTGGAAAGGACCTTAAGATCATCTAGTTCCAACAAACCTGCCATGGGCAGGGACAGCTCCCACTAAACCATGCCACCCAAGGCTATGTCCAACCTGGCCTTGAACACCACCAGCGATGGAGCATTCACAACTT
>JASSUY010027025.1:32719-44120 GCA_032466535.1 Forpus xanthops | reverse complement strand
CATCACCTGATACCAAGCTCGACTATGCAGTGCACCCCATCACCTCATACCAAATCCCGGCCATGCCGTGCACATCCTCCCCGCATCACCACCCTTCTGGGTCTCTCCCCTCCATCTCTACATCCTGGACATGACATGCTGTGGTATGGAATACCTCTTTGGTCAGTTTTGGGTCAGGTGCCCTGTCTCTGCTTTGCCTGGCTTCTTCCCGGCTCCCCTCCTCCCTGGCAGAGCATGAAACTCAGAAAGTCCTCTGCAGCCTAAACACTCCAAGCCATAACTATAAACACTGGTGTTATCAGCACTGTTCCCAGGCCAAAAATCCAAAACACAGTGCTACGCCAGCTACTACTTAAAGGAGAAAGACAACTGCTGCTCCTGAACCCATGACAAGCTGAGCGACCATTTTGAGGTAATGAAATAAGTATTCTTGAGTTCTTGCATTAAGCAACACAAATCCAGGTTGCTCTTTTTAAGAACTTACTCATTTTACTAAAGGCTTTTGTCAAAGGTAAAAAGGAAGCCATAGAAAAGCTAACCTGAAGAATAAAGAAACAGAAAAGTTTGTTTACATTTACTGATGCTATGAAGTAATTTGCGACCAACATAACCATTTTAGCAAAAAAAAAGATGCAATACTAAGTACATAAAACTTTTGCATTACTACATCACAGGAGAGAGAAATAAATTTGTCCTTCTTTTCTTTGCTAAATTTCTGGCCTAAATGTCACATCCTTTCATATGCCACAATATATTTCTGTTTTGTTTACCTCTTGCTTTTTGCTAATTTAGAAACGATTTGTTTCATTTTTGGGTAAAGAGTAAGGTTGCCATAGTGACAAGAATCCCTATTAAGCCCAAGTTAGACAGACAGAACAGAAGGGCCAAATTATTTCTTTGATAGTAGTGTGCTGGTGAGAAAACATAGTAGATCTGCCCAAACTCTAATGAACTGCTTGATAAATGTTGTTTAGAGACCATGTTAATTAGATACTTAGCTAGTACACTATAGCTTCTATACCTAGCTTATACTTGGGGACTGGAAAAAAAATGGCAAAGGCTCTTGTACTAACTTGCTATCATCCCCTTAGTAAAATTCAGACTCTAATTGTGTTTCTTCTGAAATCAGTAGATCTAGATACGCAAAAAAAGTTCCCTCCATTTGGCATTTTGTATGATAAGCATGAACTAAGAAAAGGTAAGTCCCCAAAGTATGCAATTTTGTCTGCTCAAATCCCAGATTTGCACTGAATACACTAAAGAGGTAGATCAGGTTCATGTGTTGTTAGCTTCCTATCACAGCAGTGAATATAGAGTTATTTTCTATAAACACCTAGTTTTTGCTTTCTGTTGGTGCATATTTGCATGCAAATCTAGCATCATGTCATTTAATTATAAGAGGCAGAGTAATAAGTGTGAAGATAAATATTTCACAGACCTAATCAGAAATTATCCCTTTAAATCACTATTATGTGTTGAGAACTATGCTCAGCAATCAATACCAGGCAAAGCTATCTAAAAGATAATTAGAATTCTGTAGTCTACAGCATGCTCATTTTGGATGCTGACATTATGTCAAAGATGTCCAAAACCAGAAAGAAAATTATATTGTTGGGTTTTTTTGTTTTTTTTTTTTTTTTTTGCCACAGTTTAGTGAATTTACTTTTTATGCTGAGTAAAATGCAGCCTCCTTTAAAAGGAGGTTTTTTATGAAACCTTTTGAACTTTAAATTATACAGAGATTTTGATGATCTTTTTTTTCCTATTTCTAACAGTTGCATAACTCATCATAAAGCAACATGCCTCATGCTGCTAACAGGAAATAACAGACATAAAAACCTGATTCTCCACAACACTATGCTTTTTATTCAGTGCTGTACAATAAACGTAATCACATTTGTAACATTTTTTTCCATGTAATCCAATATTTATATTCAGAATTATGTAATAAATCATTTAAAAAATTCAACTCAAATGTAATATTTGGTGTTACAAATTGGATTTTATGATTTAAAAAAGGCACAGAAAAGAAAGGAAAAATTGTTTGGCAGTTTAGAAGTACAATGTATTCCAAATACCTTGTGCATGATTTTTTTAATGTGCTATAATTTGATAGTATGACATTGTGTACCTCTGGGACTACTTCTTTTTCTCTTAGGCACACACACTTTCCCCTGATCACCTGTCAAGGCCATTATCCTTCTAATTCAACTAAGAATGAATATTAGAGGTCTCTCTCAAGACCATCGGTTTCAACCTTTAATCTGCCAAAGGAGGATAAGTGAATGGAAGAATCCACGTTCTCTCTAGTGATAAGTGTTCTTTCTTGGATTCAGCAGTCCTTTTTGCACTTGGCCTGACATCTATTGAGCCTTAAATTACTTTTACAGTTGAGGCTTGTTTTTTTGTTTTGGGTTGTTTTTTGGCTTTTGTTTGTTATTTTTTTTGTTGGGGTGTTTTTGTTTTGTTTTGTTTTCTCTGTTGTGTTTTTTTTTTTGCCTCCAAGAAAAAAGAGACAAAAACATCTGGGGAGTTTAGTGGTTGACAGGAAATCTATTTCTCAAATTTACAATACATTGTATTTTTTCAGCCATTCTTAAATGATGTTTATATCTAATATAATTTGCAAGAAAAAAAATTATCTTAAAATAGTTTTAGGATATACATTCTTGCAAGTTCAGAAGACAGGCAGTAAATTAATAACAATGAACTATCAAGAGACAAAAAAATGATGAATAAATATATTGCTCCTCTGAGGAATGTATCAGTAAATGAGTCTTTCAGCCAACAAATGACTTACTTATCATTCTAGTTGTAATACTCCATGTTATAATATTTTCTCCCATATATTGATCCCAGTTTAAGAAACTTGAATTATACTGACTCTGAAAATAATGGGTTGAATGTTTGCCCTGATCTTGGGCCTCAAAAATCTGTTCAGCAAGTTGCATATGTGTCTGTTAATTTAGAAAAATGTTTCTTTTTCACTGAGAGTTATGCTCCAGCAAAAAATTATGTAGAAATATTTTGGAGCCAAACAAATTAAACGCAGAAATTATTAGTTTCAAGAAGAACTTATTTTCAGTAGATCAGATAACGACTTACTAAAACCCATCTCAAATGTTGCAGTGCTCACTAACACAATCTTTACGTGATCATGAAGATCTGTATAATGCATGCTGTGGCATTAATTAGATGCTTGGTGGAGTAATTACTTTGTGAATAAAATCAAATAAAATCAAGTAATTAAACAACAGGCAGAGAATATATTAAGACTTGCACTAATAATTATTCGAGTTCGGATTTAACAGGGCGCTTTATACATTAATAATGTAATACTGTATGGACTAAACAGATGAATATACAAAAATATTTATGTATCTCAGGGCTACTAGAATACAACAATTGCTTTGCTTATAGTATAGGGTGGTCTATTTTTTAAACGTTCTAATTTTATGTAAATGTGAAAGGGGCAGAAGTTAAAAGCAAGAAATTTGAGTTAGGTGCATTTAAAAAGAAAAAGTCACAGAAATTGACAAAAGACTTTGCTTCATAAAATGCAGATCGTTTTCTGTAGAATGTCACAGAAAAAAAAAAAAAGAACCAAAACCAACTTCAAGGTTATTAGCATATATTTATTACTTAACTTCCTAAATTAAAACATTAATATACATTATAGATTATTTGTGTTAGTCTTGACTGCCAACATATATTCCACTGGTGAAACTACTTTGTTGTTCATACAAAATGCATTTTTCTCAAGACAATTGACCAACCTACAAATAATTACTTATCAGGTATAAGGAAGTATGTTGGGTAAGACTGAAGGAAATTGGAGAAGAAAGAAAAGTGAAACCTTGAAAAGTAGAGAAGATAGAAGAGCAAGGGACCCAAAACGCTGTAAACCCAAGACTGTTCCAAAAATTGACCCTGTTGTCTTGAAAGGCTTCTACTAAATCCAACTGGACTGCTTGCAGGTTTACAATTAATTAAAATATTAAGATTCTCTCTAGGTCAAAATAAAGACTTCATCAAGTTGCAGCACTGAGCTACAGGTAATTGAATTGTTCCGATTTGCATTCACATGCACACACAATATATAAATATATTATTTATTTATTTATTTATTTATTTTACATAAATCTCCTTTGTTGCAAAACAAGTGAGAGAATAAGGAAGAAGACAGAAAAGAGTAAGAATGAAATTCTATCATATCATAACTAGACTCTCATCTGGAAGATCTCAGACACTATTCGTACAGAGTGGGTTTCCATGTCAGACTAAAACACTAAAATTTAGGTGTTTTATGCTCAGATTATGTACAAATTAAGCAGACTTTGAAAAGCTAACTTTAATTTCATAAATCCCGGGGTTTAGAAATACAATTTTTTTTTTTATGTAGATGTAAGAGCAGAGAGAGAGAGAGAATTTTCTTATGTAGTTAAGAAAATGTACTGCAGTATTTCATTTGCAAGTTAGTATTTAATCTGTAATATACCTGTAAATATTTTTTAAAATAGTCTTTCAGTGCTTCAGATAGTAAGATATAAAAACAGAAATCAGGCAAACAGTATCCAGATGAAGACAAGTTTTGATTTATATTCTGCACCTGACATTAACCACAAATTGTTGTTGAGGAGGAAATATTTAGGTATTTCAAATCTATAATAATATTTTTCCATTGCATATCCTTTCAAGTATCAACTGTACGAGTCTTTGGAATGTCCACATCCTTGGGTTTAACAACTTTTACTTAGTTTAATTATCTTATCTACATCCTGAGAGTTATGACTTAATCAATGAGTACAATGGCTGAACAGAGTACCAGAAAAAAATAAATACATAAATGCATACATACATATTTCTTCTCACTGTTTACACTAGCTGTCAGATAGTTTCACAGAAAAACCTCATTTTCAATCTGTGAGAACAGAAAATGATCACTATCACTTCACAGTCCCTAAGTAATTAGTGACTTTATAGTACACTATTGCATTTATGCTTTGGTAAGGGACAGTTTCAGTATTATAGCAAGTGCAAGTATACCTCATCTGCCAAATTAAAGTGACCATCAACAGCAAAGACTGTAAAAGGATGAGAAGCATATTTTTGCTTTTCCCATACTAAATTCTTTCACTACACTTTATCTGGGTTTCCACTGATATTTTTTTGTTCCTTATTACAGTACTAGTCCCCTTTTTCTACTTAAATAAGAATTACCAGCCTGTGGTTTTAGAGTTTGCTTCCTGATCCCTTGTAGAATCAGGTATCCCAATCCTGAAAAGTTTCCTGATTAACTAAGAGGAATTTGTATTACCTTTTCTAGTTTTTCAAAGAGAAATTTGGAAATTAAGCCTTATGTAACCCTACTTTAGATAACTGAGTATGAATTTGTTTTACCACTTACCATTTAACTTTGGTTTAAGCTGATGTCTGATCTTGAGGCATTGAAATGCCTACTATCAACAAATGTTAGGTAATTGGTGATTCATTTTCCAATTTCATCTATTTAACTGTCCCACTGTCAAGTATATTCACTTACTTACTTGATAATATTAATGTGAATTAGGGACCTCCCAATAAAATTTAAAATGCTGCCATTGTGGTGTTAATATGCCTAATTTAAACATAATATTACAGAATCATAGAATAGTTAGGGTTAGAAAGGACCTTAAGATTATCTGGTTCTAGCCCCCCTGCCACGGGCAAGGACACCTCACACTAAACCATGCCACCCAAGGCTATGTCCATCCCAGCCTTGAACACTGCCAACCATGGAGCATTCACAACTTCCCTGGGCAACCCATTCCAGTGCCTTACCACCCTTACAGAAAAGAACTTTTTTCTCATATCCAATGTAAACGTTCCCTGTTTAAGTTTGAACCTGTTATCCCTTGTCCTCTCAGTACAGTTCCTCATGAAGAGATCCTTCCCAGCACCCCTATAGGCCCCCTTCAGATACTGGAAGGCTGCTATGAGGTCTCCATACAGTCTTCTCCAGGCTGAACAGACTGATATTCTCAGCCTGTCTCTCATCCCCTGATCATCCTCATGGCCCTCTTCTGGACTTACTCCAAAAGTTCCACATCATTTTTATATTGAGGACACTAGAACTGTATACAATACTCCAAGTGGGGTCTTACAAGAGCAGAGTAGAGGACCAGGATTACCTCCTTTTGACCTGCTGGTCACGCCTCTATGAAATAATAGCTTGTGAAAAAAGACAACGTAGGTAGAAAACAGAAAAATAAAGGCTGACATCCAGATGGACCCCAGAATAATGAAAATAAGATCTTTTGCCTTGCAGGGAAGTTCTGTTGCAACCCTAAACACCATGAAATTTGCTTAACTGAGAGCATAAGAGAAGGAAGGGACCTGTTCTTAAAAGACATGGTAGAAACTATGTGAATACAATTACTATAGACTGTAAAATTTTATAAGATTACAAAAGAGTATAAAAAGAATATAAAATTTTCAATTAAGATTTCTTCTGATTTTTTTTCTTCTTTTAAAGAGCTGAATAGCATTTTAAGAAGCTCTAGTATCTGTTAATTTTCACTTGATTAATTTACAGAGAATATGAGTAAATTCTACCTCCGGACAATTGGGGTTCTGCAACATTAGTCACACTAATCAAGAAATTAAATCAAAGGATCTTTTTGAAAGAGCAATTGATAGTAGACCATACGGTATTGAATTAGGTGTTGGCATTGACAAGTCTGCTAAGTGTGGTATCACACACTGGACACAGTCATTCCAATCAAGAGACAGCTGGAAATCTAGGTAAAATACCACATGATAGTGTGTAATTTTAGTAAAAATAACAGTAATTATAAATTATTGTTTCTAAAAACTCATGTGTAGCATACGCTTTTATGATGCTTTCAAAGTTGCACTGATCATTGCATAATGTGTATTGTGCAGCAGTTTTCATTTGAGGAAAAAAAAGCAACAGCACTATTTTTGAACCTGATGGTGTCTTTGATTTAACGATACTTCATTTCTGTGAAGAACAGTCTCTTTAAAATTATCTAATTATATTGGACACTTTTAAGATTTGGCTTGACAAGGTGCTGGGACATGAAGTCTAGGTCATTCTTTGTCTAAAAAAGTTGGACCAGATGATCCCTGAAGTCCCTTCTGGCCAGGTATTCTATAATTCTATTAATGTTGTCAGGAGCATATTGTTGTTTTTAGTTTTGCTATTATTCATTCTCCAAAGCTATTTTAATATACTTTCACATTTTCCTTTCTGGAAAAGTGTGTATTTTGAAATTTGAGCTCATTTTTGTAGTTTTTTTGCAAGATATGAAATACAGCAAATTCAAAAAAATGACAATAAATTGTCAAAAGCCAATTTAAAATAGATTTTTCAGTCGTGTTTGCAAATGTTCACAGTTGTGGCAACATTCTACTGAATGGCAGAGTGAAAGAAAAATGCAGCTATTGAGGTTATGGGAAACCCTATAAGCACTGACAAATCTGCTGTGGTGCTAAGAAAACAGTTCAGAAGAGCTAAGTTGCTCATAATAAATTTCAACTCTTCAAATAGAAATCTGATAATATAGGAGGTACATCTTTAGTACAGTTCAAATTAAATGAAAAATTAGCATACACCAGTTCTGTGCTTGCACAGCACTGCTAATAAGCTAACTACATCGCACAGAACATGCTCTGTATAAACTTTACAGGGTTACCTCTAAGTAAAGAAACAGCTACTGCTGCTGAGGTGCAAATTCCCCTGTGACAAATAACGTTGCAACTTTGGAGACATTCTATTTTATTCTGGGTTATTCTGGATCTGCTATGGGTTCAGAAACTGTCCTTGCCCTGTGGAAAGCTTTGACAGCAAATCAGAAAATACTAGTTTTATAGAATCTAGTGGCAGTTAGGTAGGATGGAGAAAATTTAGCATATGGCAAGTGGGATGACGAAGGGAAAGGACAATTGACGGGTTAGCAAATTAAGAATTGCTTAGTTCAGAGAAGACGGTACTGAGAAGAGAAAGCAGTATATTACGTTTACTGTTTAAGGTGTGTCTAGGCAGGATGACAGGTATTTTATTCTGAAATACTTGCACTTCTCAGGAGGCAGTGGTAAGATATACTTAAATTCTTCTCCTGATACTAACTTCAGGCATAAAGGTATCTCAGCTTAGCTCCTGCCAAATCATCATTTGTTGTTTAATTCGGTAGTCAGTAGTAAGATGGATTGTGTTCAGACTGCAGGTAAATAGCTGCTAAAAGAAACCCAAAACAGCACTATTGCTGAGAAAATAAACAGCTTGAGTTTAATCAAAACTACAATATTAAATTTGGAGTAATGAACATTTGAAAAACTCAGAAACAAGTACAACCAGCAAAAAGAATTTGGGGGAGGAAAGTAGAGAACATAACCCAGAAACAGAGGGATATGCACTAGGATCCACTTGCGTGAAGACACTTCACATGAACATGAAGTGAGAAGGGATGTACAGAGAAAGGTGTCATAGGTTTGTGAGCAGGAATGTGAAAGACAAACTGCATGTCCCAATAGTTAAATCGTTAGCGACTATAGTACATCCTGACACCCTTGAATGAGAAGAGAGTCAAAGGTAGAAAATTCAAGCATTGAGAAAATTACTCAAAGTCTGCAAATTGTAGTTTATAGAGATTACTGATAGATGAGGGAATACTGAATCTTGAATTTGTGAAGAGTACTAATGAAAGATCCAAATAAGCATAATATATGCAAATATGCTTAGAAGTTGGGGGGGAAAGAAAAGGGGAAGAAAGTATTAGCAAAGAAGTGACAGATAGAGGAGCAAGTCCCTTCTCAAGTGAGTACCTACAGACACAGTAATAAAGGTTAGAAAGGTTCTCATTACTATTCTTAATAAGTATAGCTTTTTATGGAAATAAATGCGTAGGTGAGAAACTAAAAGTAAATATGACAGAGAAGGCAAAGGCAGCATGGATAGATTATGGAGAGCAGGAATTTTTAAACAAATCAGAGAATTTGTGAAGTTAAAGGATTTAACTTTAAGATATGGGTTGGGCAGAGAAGAAACTCAGAGCAGCCCTGAGGAGAAGGACTTGAGGGTGTTGGCTTGATGAGAAACTTAGCATGAGCAGGCAGTGTGTGCTTGCAGCCCAGAAAGTCAACCATATCCTGGGCTGTGATAAAAGGAGTGTGACCAGCAGGTCAAAGATGATCTTGCCCCTCTACTCTGCTCTCATGAGACCTCACTTGGAATATTGTGTGCAGTTCTGGTGTCCTCAACATAAAAAGGACATGAAACCATTGGAACAAGTCCAGAGGTGGGCTACAAGGATGATCATGGGGCTGGAGTACCTCCTGTATGAAGATAAGATGAAAAAGTTGGGGCTGTTCAGCCTGGAGAAGAAAAGGGAGCCATAAAGGATGTGTGTGGGAGACTCTTCATTAGGGACTGTACTGAACAGGCAAGGGGTAATGGGTAAAAACTTATGCAGAGGAAGTTTAGATTGGTTATAAGAAAGTTCATTACTGTAAGGGTGGTGAGGCACTGGAATGGGCTGCCTAGGGAAGTTGTGAATGCTCCATCGCTGGCAGTATTGAAGGCCAGGTTGGACAGAGACTTGAGTGACATGGTTTAGTGTGTGGTGTCCCTGCCCATGACAGGGGGTTTGAAACTAAATGATCTTAAGGTCCTTTCCAACCCTAACTATTCTACAATTTTATGATGCTATGATTCTATGATTATATAATTTTCAGTAGTAGAAGTTGCCTGAAATTTCTATCTTAATAATTGAGCAAAACTCCAGACTGGAACACCTTGACAAAAAATACAATTGTGTCAACAAACAGAACAAGAAAATCTAAGATTTGTGGGATCCTACGAGAATTTTATATTAGATGACAGCCAGTATTTTCACAGAAAATTATGACTATAGCCTATGGTTCTGTAGCTGATATCTAGATACAAATTTAGTGCATTATTCAAAATCTAATCCAATACAGCAAAAATGCACATTAAATGAAGAGATCATAGATGCATTTGACAATTAGTCTAATGATAGTTACATTGCAATAATCTAGTTTAATAATTTATTGTTAACATAATTAGAATTTGTTAATAAAGATATTTATGCATATAATAAAAAAGCAAGCACTGAATTGCACACATAGCAGAAAGGAGCAAAAAAGTCTCAGGTAAAACAAAGATCTTTTTCAATTTAAGTTTGAAACTACCCCTACTTATCAATATATAAGCAATAAAAATCTTCATATAGCTCAATCTTAATATTGTTTTGCCCTTAATCGCATACAACCATACAGGCATTCAAATATGAAAGCAAAAACATGGTTAATGTTGGTGTGAAAACTGTAAGGAACTAGTAAGCGTTGCTTCCCTCAGACACATACTTGCACAGATAATAATGGAAAACTTGATCAGGAGTTAAAAATGCCTCTGTCGTCACTGATGTAGCACCATCAATCCGCGTCCCCCACCCTTCACAAGTGACACAGGGAATCCACTTCTTTAACCAGATATCATTCACCAACCATTGTATTTGTAGAGATTATTTTCTTTATCTGCAATCTATGTAAGAAATAGTGAGGATGACAAGAAAGACAAAAGCAACTTTTATTAGTGGGTGGATTGAGACATGTTGTTATATAGAGCTATAATAACTGTAGGTTGTGGGGGTTTTTCATTTCAGGTAGGCTTTGAAGTATAAATAAATTATTAGCTGTGAAAAAAAAAAAACCTCCAGTAAACAAAACCTGCTGCAGTTTCTGAGTTATATTAAAATATGTTGACTCAGAGGGTGCCAGAATTTTTAAGCAGCTATCTTATCTCTCTTTCTCTAAAATACCGTAAGTTTTCTTTCCTCTCACATCTTAAAAAATCAAATATTTTTCATAAGTCAAGATTGATTTTTGCTTTGTATACCTTTTCATTTCTTTTCCAGAAGGCTAACAGATTATAAAACTATGTATTAAAAAAAAAAAATTTGCCTGAACAAGGGTAAGTGCAGCTTGGGCAGCTGCTTTTTGTGTTCTGTTTAGTCACATGCGTTCACCGCTGTTTAAATTAAATCACAGATTCTCAAAAAGGGGGCATTCTCTATATCCAGAAACCTTTATACTTGAGTTCAAATGCTTTTCTTGCTTAAAACTGCAACAATATTTTAGTCTCACTTTCATGAAACTCTGAAAGTAAAGTACTAATTTGTCTCACATAGATTTTACAACTGAATAAAATCAAATAGGGAAAATTATTGAGTCACTTTTTCTCTATAGAGTATGGAGACCTCATTCTTTCTTTCTATGGATGAAAGTTAGTCATAGCAGGAAAATTTTTCAATCCTTGAAAAATAAAAACAGTTGCAGATGGTCAATCAAAAATATCATATACATTCAAGATGCCCAAATG
>JASSUY010027025.1:0-30009 GCA_032466535.1 Forpus xanthops | reverse complement strand
GGGTGGCATGGTTTAGTGTGAGGTGTCCCTGCAAATGACAGGGGGGTTGGAACTAGATGATCTTAGTGTCCTTTCCAGCCCTAACTATTCTATGTTTCTAAGAAATACGAAGCCATTTATAGCTGAATCTCGTGAACAAGAAAACATACCACTGTTATATCTATTTATCTATCCTTGTGTATGTGAATGATTTAAATTAACCTAGCCGCCTCTTTAGATTTCTCAATATTCATTTGGGCATCTTGAATGTATATGATATTTTTGATTGACCATCTGCAACTGTTTTTATTTTTCAAGGATTGAAAAACACGTCTTCCCAAGAGACATATTTATAAATTATTATCCTTCTCTTCATGATTAATTACAAATTTTTTGCAGTACCCTCTCAAAAAATCCATGGGAATGATGGGGAGAAAGGACTTAAAATGTTGTGTGCCAGAAGCTGTTCTTCAAAATATAAGTGCTTTTAGCGGTCTCTGTAATTACAGTCACTATTTCTGCAAGTTTCCCAAGTATTCGTCAGAAAAATATGTTCACAACTAAATTAAATAATATTTACAGCATCCTTTTTCCAGGTGGGTCAAAGCTCTTCTAAGCAGAGTCCAAAACAAGTGAATTTAAATTTGGGTAATGTTGCTAATGGACAGCTTATATCCAGTGTGAGAGCCACTTAAAGATGTTATTTCAGTACAGTCCCAATTAGGTGTGCCAGGTCTGCATGTTCACAGGAGTGCATTAAATATTAAGGCTTCATTTTGCACTAAGAACCATGCAAAGAAAATGTTGCTTGATGGCAGAAACCAATAGACTGTTGAATGGAAGTCTGCTTATAGAAGTGTCAAGATTTCTGTCATACAAGCCAAGCTGATTAGCCTAAATTTATGCAGATACACAGATGAAAAGTCTAACTGCTTTCAATTATATGATCAAATTATTAATAGAACATTTACTTCTAAATCTGCAATTTAGGCATGGATTTTAACCATATAAAAGGAACCTTTTTTATCTAAATACTTAGCAATTTTGCATGTCACGCTAGCAGTTTGTCACTAGTTTCCTTCATCTGACCAGCCACAGGCAAGCGGCACTGTGTTTCATCTCCCAGAGATAGAATCAAGAAATAGGATATCACTGTCTCTCTTATCCCAGCTATGAGAAGACAGAATGCAATGGTGTTTTTCCTGACTGAGAGATGAGTGAAGAAGTCAACCAACTGTGTCCTATGGCTTAGGTTATTTCCCTCAGAATGTATCAGAATAAAATTGAAAAATAAGTTCTTTCTATAGAACTGTCATAAAATAATTCAAAAATCCTATAAACAGCTATCATTCTTTCTTAAAATTGGAAAGCCAATCATCTTTCTATGACACAGGTTGGTTCTCAGGCTACCTGAAATTCCTATTTGGTGCCAATGCCACTTTCTACTTAATTAAAACATGTTTGTTCTTGTTCTTCCTCTCAGAAACCTCCCTCATCTTGAAAGAACAGCTTTATTCTGTTACTTTTAACTCCTGTTGGAATTTCTTCTATATGAACCTTAAGGGTAATAATACAGAAATTAATGATAGAAAATATTTAGAATAGTGAGATGCAACAATTATCTGTGTCAGCACTTGAGAGGCAATATTTTTATAAAGTAAATTGCTTGTTGCCATTTTCCCTCCTGAGGGTTAAACTTTTTTATTTGAAGCTTTTTAGTGCTCCCAGAAAATATTTTCTTTCAAATGGAAAGAACAGTCAACAATCCACAGCCAAAAAAAAAAAAAATAAAAGCGATCTGCAGTTGAAATAAAAGAAATATGCTGTCTGAGTGTGCCCCATCAATTTCTGTGTGACTACGTCATATTCATTAATGCGACCTGTCTTTACACAGCATAAAAAATAGGATAGAGATGTAACAGTCACTCTCAGCTATAACCCAGATGCCCTGCTGTACACCCTCCTCAAAAGAAAGCAGTGACACTGTTATCAAAGTCAAGAAATCCTTTTCTGCCCTGGAGTAGTTGCAATTAATGTTCCTCTGCTGAACAGGTTTGACAAAAAGAAAAAAAAAATATATATATATACACATGCATATATATATATATAAACTTACAGATTTTGGGTAATACAGTCTTTCAGTATTGGGAGAATATATGAGAAAAGAAGCACAGCAGACCTTCAAAGTTTTAGAATACAAAATAGAACAAAAACAAGGCAAAAACATGAAGATGAAACTATACAACTGTCATGATGATATTGTTAAAACATTTCTTTAGCAGACAAATAATGAACAACATATGCAATACCTTAAAATGAGTCAGATAAGTTTTAGATTTGACATAATAGTGCAAAGAAAACTTGAAAGTGTTCTTCAAATTAACCTTTAATTAATCTTTAAAGTATTTCTGAGTTATTTTTATCATCCCTGCTTACTGAAGCTTTCAAGATCATTCAGCATTTTATGTGATACATCAAATGAGAATGGCTAACTGGATTCTGTTGTATGTGGGATATCATTTTAATGCTTCTTGCATCTCTCTTCTCTTAAAAAAAAAAAAAAAAAAAGAAAAATAAAAAAAAAAGAAAGATTATCCTCAGCAAGGTGATTCTGATCCAGACTCAATGACTTCCATTCCTGGTGCCTTGACCCTGAGGAAGCCTCCAGATCCTGTGATATTCTAACACTCTCTTTGTGTTCTTCCTCACACAGTCCAGTTGACTGCTGTTTTTCTCTATTGCCAAGCTGCTGCTGGCTCAACCTCAGTTTTCTGTATGCCAAGATATTTCTTGCAGGGTTCCTCCCCACCATCAGTCCCCAGTCTTTGTCACTGCAAAGATTTGTCTCCTGAGTGCAGGAATTTAACTTTTTCCTTCTTGAATTTTACAAGGTTCTCATTCCTCCTTCATCCAGCTTGTCTAGCCCCTCTGCCTCAAGTAAACTAGGTCATCTCAGTTTGGTGTCAGCTGCAAACTTGACTCCAAGGAATTGATAAAGACGTTAACCAAGACAGATCCCAAAATAAAGACCCCTGAGGTACTCATCAGCCTGCAAGTTAAGTAAACGCTGTTAAAAATCAAGTTTGATCCTTCAATCTATTTTTTACCCATGTATTTATCTACCCATACAGCCTAATATCCCAGTTTGAATACAAGAATATTGTGGCAGACCATGTCCAAAACTCCGCCTTTGAATTTCATCTATGAATGTCCCCTCATCCACAAATCCAGTCATTTGATCTTCAGGGCCAGACAGCTTGGTCAACATGATTTACCTTTTGGTAAGTTAGGCTGACAGTTTCCAGATGCCTTTTTCTCCTTCAGTGCTCCAAGACCAAGATGAGGCTAGCTGGGTTTTCAATCAGCTGGCCTTTTTCAAGATGGATTTTTGAACATTTCCATTTCTTTAATTGTTGCAGTCCTTCCCAAGTCTCCATAACTTTTCAAATATGATGGAGAATGGCCCTGTAAGGACTTCATCAAATTCTCTAATCACTTTTGTATGCAGCCTGTCATGTCCCATGGACATGTATAGGTCAAGTAATATCAAACAGCTCTGGAAATTCCTCCCATCTACTGCTGGTCATTCTCTTGGAACCACTTCTCTAACAGCCTGGGCAAAGAAGTCTTGTTGATAAAGACTGATGCAAAGAATGTTTTGAATACTTCAGCCTTGTCTGTGTTCATTGCTACTAAATCAGCTAACCCATTCAGCAAAGAGAATATGTTTTCCTTTTTCAGCTTTCCATGATTAATGTAGTAGCGGAAAATCTTTTTGTGTCCTTGATATCCCTTCCAAGCTTCATACGTCATTGAGTTTCGCCTTTCCTAACACCACTCTTACATGATATAGCAGTGTTTCTAAGTTCCGCTTTATAACCTACCACTCCTTCTGCCTCCTGTATATAATAATAAAAGAAATTAAAAGAGCAGGATTTGCTTGATGTAAAATATCAAGAGAACTATGTTGCCTCTCTGCCTTTCCATAGAATATAACACTGCAAAAGGAAAATTACTATCATTGCTTTTCATCACTATACATTGTTGAAGATGAGTGTTCCTTGAACAGCACTGTACATCCTTTTAACATATCAAACACTATATGAAAAAGCCATACAATCTGTAAAGTTTCTGATTTTAAGATGAGTGTTTTACCTTTATTAGTTAGTATTTTCTTTGTTTACTTTTTTCTTAAAAAATATACTTTATTATTCCAACATAAAAATGTTCTCAGCCAGATCCTTCCAGTCTCCTACAGTATGAGAAGAAGCTGAATTTCAACAAAATTAAATGTTGAATAATTTAATATCTGGCTATTATTTTTTTACTTTTAATATAACCTGTGGAACTCAATGCTGTGATGCTTAGCAAGATTAAAAAAAAATGATTGAATCTAAATATAAACTTTAATAATAATTTAATTTGGATGTTATTATGGATATAGATCTTTCCACTTTGCATTGCTAAACATTCAGAGTTGAAAAACTGTTTTATCAACAGATTGCAATGTAATTATGATATATGACACTGATTAATTGTCAAAGAGAAAGTAGCAAATTGTTAGAACAGGTAATTGGTCAAAATTCTATTACAGCTTTGTTGTTTTCCTTGAAACATGGAGAATTTTAACTTAATACATTTGTTTCACAAAGACATTATGTAGCTCTAACACAACTGCAATCAAATTCCTGTTTGATGGCAATTTACAAAATAAAGTGCCATCATGCATATGAGATAAATTATAATTCCTGCAACTACACCCAACCAAATCCACGTTGATATGCAACAACATCTTTGTACTGCAGAATATTGCTTATGAGGAAAGATAAGTATTTTTTATTGGAGAAAAATATTTTAATTAAATGCAAACCAAAGAAGTTTAGGCAGACAACAGTAGAAAGTCAGAACAGAAATTCTAAAGGTTTTTGAACTGCTACACATACATAACTGATATAATTGATAAAAAAAAAAAAAAAAAATTAACATCATAGCTGTTATGACCTATGGAAGTTTTCATGTGAAAAGAATATCTCAGTGCATACTCTTCCTTTCTTCCACCAAAATGCAGAAATGTTTTTTCTACTTGAAAAAAAAAAAATTATGGCATCAAAACACCTGGACCAAAGCTTTCTTCCATGAGAGAGAAAGGAATATTCATATATAAAATCCAAATCCTGAATTAGACTATTTGGGGATCTACAATGTAAATCTGGGAAACAAACTGCTTTAAAAGAAGTGAAACTTCTTGAGAAATATGAAAAATTTCCCATCCAGCTCCATGATGAACCAATGACTTTTCAATAAAAAGCAAAGAAAGCCCTCAAACAGTCCCCTCAGTCTCAGCAGCTAGAGAACTAGACAAGTAGGCTTGCATTCAAACACTCCCAGTGAAAACAGGCAAACAGTACTGACCTTTTGGTTGGATTGTTTCAATTTAATTTGAATATTTAAGTAGTCAGTGGAACTAAAACTTGAACTTTGATCTGTCTGATGCCAAATTAATTTCTTACCTACTAGTTTTGAGGGTTTTTTATTCTTACAACCCTGCACCTGGGGACGGAGGGATTTTAGAGTTTAAATTCTGTAGGTCTGTGTTATGTTCCAAGAACATTGGATAGCATTAATTGTAACACTGCAACAGGCCTGCCTGCAGGTGGTGTGCCCAGGTGGAGAATCTGATGACAGTGGCTGAGCTGCAGAAGATGGTGAGGAGAAGGAGTTGGACATTTGGTTCCAAATGCAGCCTGAAGCAAACCCACAGCCAAGGACCAAACAGCCAAACCCCCTCCCAATGGTGCACCCAAAAAAGAGGGAGGCCATTATTTCAGAAGAATGGAAATTTGCAATAGCAAGGACTTGCAGTAGGAAGAGACCTTCCCTGAAGTCTAAGTTGCCTTTGCAGAACCACTTCACCACTCTACAGACTGAAAAAGATCCCTCATGTCAGGAGAGACACTGGACGTGAGTAAGGCAGCCCAATCTGACATAACACAGCCAGGGGTTCAGCTACTTAGACATGGGACTCCCTTTGAGAAACTTTGTCTACAGGGGGTTGACAAGGTTCATCTGTCAGAGAAGAGGAAGAGCAGCAAGATCATGGAGCAAATCCTCTTGGAAAATGTGCTATGCACATGGAAAATAAGGAGGTGATTGATGACAATTCATATGGCTTCACCAAGAGCAAACTGTGACTGACAAATTTAGTGGAGAAAGACTTAGGAGTGTCAGCTGATGAGGAGCTCTACATGACCCAACAATGTGCTATTGCAAACCGGAAAGCCCATCCTGGACTACATCAAAAGAAGCATGACCAACAGGTCAAGGGGGGTGCTCACCTGCTGACCTAATCCACTCTCATGAGACCCCACCCAGAGTTATTGTGTTTAGCTCTGGGGTCTCTAATGTATGAAAGTTTTGGATCTGCTGAAGTGAGTCCTGAGTAGAGTCACAAATTTGATAAGAGGGCTGGAGCACCTCTCCTATGAAGACAGGCTGAAAAAAATGGGGCTTATTCAACTTGGAGATGAGAAGGCTGAATGAAGACCTAAAACCAGCTTTTCAACACCTAAATTTGATCCTACAAAAAAGCTAGGAAGAGACTTTTTACAAAGGCATGCAGTCATAGGACAAGAGTCTTTGAGGGTGAAGAGGCACTGGCACAGGTGGGTCACCAAGAGAAGCTGTAGATGTCTCATCCTTGGCAGTGTTTAAGGCCAGGTTGGGTGGGGCTTTGAGCAACCTGCTCTATTGGAAGGCGTCCCTGCTTGTGGAAGTGGGACTAGAACTAGATAATCTCTAATGTCCCTTCCAACCCAAACCTTTCTGTGATTGATTTTATGATTGATAAAGTAATCTGTTATTGTTCAGGTTCAAAAATCTCCTGGAAATGAATAGTTATAATAACTTATTTATTTCCTTTTGAAATGAGAATGCTGATAAATAAATTTCAAAGTTAGTTTTCATGTGTAGTGTGACAGCACTAAAAAAAGAAATGCTGGTATGATGTATTTCTTGGAGATTAATCTTCTTGAAATGCAGAACCCAAAATAGTCAACTAGCATGCAAATATGAAACACATTTTATGACTCCTAGGCACTTCTTGTCATTTGTAGATCATAGCATATAAACGAGATCTTAAAAGACTGAATTAGTGCCATAATATTCCAGTCACAGTCATTTCCAAAAAAATCTTTCTCCAAATAATATCTCAGTTTAGTGCCTGTGCAATATCTACAGCTGCACCTGTTAAGTGTTTCTTTTCTTCCTGAAAGCAGTTGTCAGATTTATAACTGTAGCATGACCAGGACTGCAAATATTCATTAATCTTTTATGGCTAGTGACTGATTGAGCTTGACTGGCATGTACAACACTAGCAAACACAAGCTTTATGGTAAGTAGCTTCACAGGATCTCTTTGGCAAAAGCTGATCTGGGATGCATAACACTTGAACAGTGCTTCAGTGTGTTTACCTAGACTTTGGTACTTGCTCCACTGGGTAGTTAAAGAACAGGTTTTAAAGATACAAATACTGGGGAGGGAGTGGGGGTGTGTTAGTGGTGTGGGTCTTGGTTTTGTTTTTTGCTTTTGTTTTCTTTTACTTTTAAAAGTAAATCTGTTACTCATTTAATCTGTTACTCATTTGAGTGGGCTGCATGGAAAACATCAGTTTGCCAGAAAATAAAAGATATTGGTTATTAATGGCCTTCATGGAAAATGAGAGAGTAATAATATACATACTTATCAATGTTGTTTTTCAGCTGGTTCAGCCTGCCCACCTCAGAAGCTGTTATTAAAGAAAGAAAGAATGGAAGAGAAAGTAATTGAAAGAATGGATTAAAATCTGTCAAACTTGGTCAAGTAACTTGTGCCAAAATTTTAAATTTCTAGACATGTGTTCCTCCTAAACACATGCCTGTGAGCAAGGAAACGAAGAAAACACCTTTGAAGGTGTAAATATCTTGTCTACCTAACTTAGGGACCTGAAATTAGTCCCATCTTGAAAACACATCACTGGACAGTGGGAGTGAAGTCTGGACATGATAAAAAGACATCCATGTGCAAGGAAAAAAGTACAAAATTCAAAAGATGTCAAAACTTTAATAGCTTTTTTAGGTAGGGAAGATCACTCTATAATCATAAACTGTTTGTGCAGGTGCTGGTTCTGACATTATACCTATGGAAGAGTTGCAGCATAGAGGATAAAACAGTTTGGGATCCAGCCTAAGCAAAGTCAAGAGGTGTCAGAAGCTTCTCCCATACAAAGAGGCTGGGAGGTGAGTGATTCGACAACAGCTTGTTCCTAGGCACATCCATACTGTAAATCATAGCTTAACAGTTACAGCGACATCTTCTGTAGCAGATACCACTTTGGAGGCACAGCTATCCTTCAACTACCTCAGCTCATCATGCTGCCCCTCAATAGAATGATTACAAACATAGTGAAGATTAGGGAGCTTCAAAATCCTGTTCATTAGGACTTGACAGTATTTCCATGCAGAGAAAAGACAAAAGCCAATTTTGTTGTCATTTGGATTACACTTCCCTGATGAATAGATGCAAAAGTTAGGTCAATTTGCACTATTTTGTGAGGCAGAACCATTTGACCATTTTTGTATCACGGGATTTCTGTTCAGGCACAGAACGAATGATGCACATCCATCCTGGAAAGTGTTATAGCTTAGAAAATGAATAACTGTATATATTGGGTGGGTCATTAAAAGTAAAAGGGTTTGAATTTTGAATGATTCTTACAGTGTATTGTCATAAAATTAAATGGAAATTCATCTAACTCTTTAAATCAAACAACAGGAATAGGAAAAACTCTAGGTAGTATAGGCCTGCATTTAAATTTCTCTTGTTCAAGTTTTCCCATGTCTGGAATTAAATTTCACTTTGGAGACATCTGCAGAATTATTTGCACTAGTAATTTAGTGAAAGCTCAGAAGTTATTGGCTGTAAGATAACACCACTGAAATAATGTAAGTAGTGAGTGTTCTGCAGCTGGAGTGTAAAACATGGACTAGGAGTATTTGTTACCTCTGAGACTTGAATTAATTCATTCCTTGTGGCCACCAACACTCCAGGAAGCTGTCCATGTTGTTTTCTTGGAGCTCAACAACCAAAGCTGTAGGCATGGGCTATGAGAAGGTTTCTGTTAAGTTGTAAGTTCATTAAATCCTGCTCTGAACCAGAATGAAATCCTTATCTCCCAGACTGATGATTTCATTCACTAAATTATTAAGCTGTTGAATGTAACAAAACAGAGAAAAAGACCTTAAGAGACCTTTGGACACAGACAAAGGACTCATGCCACCTTGGAGAAAAAAACAAATCAAATTTTGTCAAGAAGCTGCCTTTGCTTCCATTTAAATCATTAGTTAACCCCAAAGTCAAGAATGTAATTGTGTCTTCTTTAAGCTCACCCTTAGAAAGAAGAGATGGCCTCAAAACTGCAGTAGCCTTAGTTCTATGTCTAAAGGGAATAGCAGTGACCATGCTTCCAAGGCTCTCTTGTTAGCTTTTACTGTTTACTCCTCCGTTCATCATTTCTTTGATACTATGCTTTGCTAACCCTTGTTGACACCTCTTTTATATGTCATCTACCTTTGAGTGACCTTGATTCATCAAAGAGGATGACATGATGAAAACGTAACTGCTCACAAAAAGGCAACAAGGATGTTCACAGAAAGATCTGAAACAAGTAGTCAGACTTATAGATGGAGAAGCTGCAATTTATTCTGGAAAAAAAAAAAACAAACAACAAAACCCAGTCTCTGAAAAAACATATAACAAACCTGATGGTCCTGTTTGCCCCTCTCCACCCTCCATACCACATACCCAGTACCTATCCACTTAAATACTGCATATTTCTTAAGTCTTTGGTCCCTCACTATATTAATTCTATCCAGAAAGAATCGTTTTGCTGTCTATCAAACCTCTAGCCTCCACTTTTCAGAAGCACAGACTGAACAGGTAATAGAAGATCACTACACTTGTTCAATTCCATAGAACAACATGAAAGATGACTGAGTGAAATGCATTCAAACTGTTTTTCATGAACTAGCCCATTTTCTGTATATCATTTATTCTACAGTAAAAACACTGTTTTATATCCAAGCAGATGGTTGTTCAGTTGTAATGAATGTGATAGTTGACTCAGCTGCGTGGGAACTACTGCTTCAGTATTGTAGGCCAACCCAGGAGAGTGGGCCCTTATCCGTCTGATGTGAATACTAGTGAACGTATGTATGAATATAAACGGAAGAGTAGTTGCATTGAAAATTCAATGTCTTTGGTTTTGATGAGAATGAAAGGCAGCTATAGAAATTTCTTCTAGGAGACTGCTGAGAAACTGTAAATACATTCATCAGGAACCAAGAGTGTGTCATTTTAGAACAGATGCACTACCAAAGGTAAGTTAGCCTGGTCTTGTATATGTTTTAAAGACTTCCAACTTTTCTAAAGTCTCATTAACTATATAATGGCCTTTATCATAATGGTGTTGGCCATTTTTAAGTTACCTCAAGCTACATGTTTCCCATGATGCATTCAAAGAAAAACAAAAATTATGTCCATTACTACATGAGGTATACAAATCCTTATCATACATATTAGATATTTTCCTTCAAAATACTGTTTATTCCTTTAAAATGCTGTTTGAATTGTGGCTTTAATCAAGACTGTGATATTTAACTATATAAAAAAATGGAAAAAGTGTACAAGTTCTTTTATCCCTAATAAAACAAAAATAATTTGTACTAAATTGTTGACAGTCTCAAGGACCAGCAGTGAAAAGTTTTTTAACAGCTAAATTACAAAATGCAATTTAACCGAAGGGATATGAAATGTAAATGCTGGCAAACCCTTAGCCACAGCATTGAAAATGCTCTAATATGACACTAATCATTTTATCACTCTTCAAATAATAGTGTTCTGCAAATGGAATATAATAACTGAGAAGCCCACTTCAACGTAAGTCAATAAACTAATAAGCTTGTTAAAATAAAATAAATGCTTGGCTGCAGTCTTTGAAGAGCACCTATTTATTTTTAAATCCTCTGAAATAAAAGAACAGAAAAAGGAATAAATCTTATTACAGGAATAAATCTTCCCTCTTGGATTTTGTGATAAAATAAGGATTATCAGTCTGCTTATATATGAGGCTAAAGAGATGAATTCTTAGAAATTAACAAAAGAAAGTCATAGAGACATATCTATTTCCTCTAACTTCTGTAATAAATATAGGTTTTCTTGACATATGCGTATGCTACAAGAAAAAGCAATTTGCTATCAAATACGAATTTCTATCTTTCTCAATAACTATACTTTAAGTTGCATCAGCAAAGTGGACTTTCATTTTTGGGTTGTAAAGCTGATGTCTCTAAATCAAAGGCTAGTTACCTGCACTTAGTTTAATGGAAAGGGAAAAGTCATTTGGGAAAAACATCCTCCATTTATCCAAAATTTCAATTAGCAAGCATGTTACAAGAGGTCTGATCAAATGGTTGCTCACTCCATGGAGGGTTATAGATTTATTTGTAGACGCTTCTGCTTCTGAATAAATTTGACAACAACCTGGGCAGAAATTTCAGTATCAATTTTAATTAGAAAAAAAACAACAAAACAACTCAAAAAAAAACCCACACAGCTCCACAAGAATGCCAAGAAATTTTCTGAACAAAACCAATGAATCATAGAATCAAAGAATAGTTAGGGTTGGAAAGGACCTTAAGATCATCTAGTTCTCCACCCCCTGCCATTGCAGGGACACCACACACCAAACCATGTCATCCAAGGTTCTGTCCAACCTGGTCTTGAACACCGCCAGTGATGGAGCATTCACAACTTCCTTGGCCTACACATTCCAGTGCCTCACCACCCTTGCAGTAAAGAACTTCTTCCTCACACCCAATCTAAACTTCTCCTGTTTAACTTTTTAACCCATTACCCCTTGTTCTACCACTGCAGTCCCTAATGAAGAGTCCCTCTTCAGCACCCTTATAGGCCCCCTTCAGATACTGGAAGGCTGTTATGAGGTCTTCATGCAGCCTTCTCTTCTCCAGGCTGAACTGCCCTAACTTTCTCATCCTGTCTTCATACAGGATGTGCTCCAGCAACTGATCATCCTTGTGACCCTCCTCTGAACTCGTTTCAACACTTCCATGTCCTTTTTATGTTGAAGACGCTAGGGCTATGCACAGTACTCCAAGTAAGTTCCACAAGATCAGAGTAGAGGGGCAGGATCATCTCCTTTGACCTGCTGGTTTCCAATGAATTTGTACATGTTGCTTGTTAGAACTGTATCATAAATTGTTCTCTCTCAGACATCAGAGAATTCAGGAGGAGAGAAGGAGGACTGAGAACTTTGCCTGAGGAACAGATTCTTTGGGGTCTGTTTGATAGGCAGAAACCCCTGCTCAATCTTACTTCTGGAGTTCTCTTAGCAATCCTTACCTTTGTGTAGGTAAGGATTGCTTTGTTTAATTCTCAGGGTATTGAAGCATGAATTCATTCTCCATTCTTTCCCTGACAGACAATCCAAGTAGGTGCTGTCTTTTCTGTCTTTCTTTTCTTTATTTATGAAGAAATTCTGCATTTGTGGTACCTTATGTGTGTCACAGTGACACTTCTATTTATTTACATTATTTTACAACAACTGGTTCTGTATATCACACTCATTATAACAAAGGTGTAGTTAAATTTGCCATGTTGTTTTATGAATTATAAAAGAGAAAAGGGATACAGCTCATGACCTCCTTGATTAAGCAAAATGAAGTCGAAACAATATGCCTTACTTGTGCTGTTTTCAGACTCAGACAATTCTTTTTCCGTAAACAATTTCTGATTTCACCTTCATAGATACTGTTTTTCACTGCTGAATAATTGCTTTACAACTTAAAGAAATAAAAGTGTCATCTGTGAATTTTCCATTTTTTTTAGTGAAGTGTTAGCAATCCCAGAATTTATTAGTAAAATTATATCTGTAAGATCTTTGATTCTTAAGAATGTAAGTTCTTAACCAAGAAAACATTAGAAAAGATATATTTGTAAATACATGGTACATGTATTGCAAATGGTGACTAGTGAGTGACCTTAAGTAAGTCACTTTGATAAATAAATTATTAGGAATTTACCTTGTCTTGCCAAAGACTGTTAGAAATGCAGGCAGATCTGGGTTTTGACTCGGTATCAGAACAATGTAACCTGTTGCTCTCCCACCAATACAGTCAGAGGCAGATTTTTTGAAAGCAATCCTCAATAGCCTCTCTGGTTCACAAATAGGAGATGATATCCAAGTAACCTCTTCTGTTTGCTTTGCATAATTCATAATGTTTTAGGCTGATCTTCCATTAACACCCAGAAGGAGAAAAAAATGTGTCTGAACAATAGCTTTTCACTAGATCACCTGAAGAACTTCTGTTATTAGTTATTCAATAAGAATGGAAGTATGAGAAGATAGCAATTGTCAAAGGCAAGTTGAAGGAAAGAAATGAGAAACCTGAATTAACTTCTCCTAACTGAGACTCCAAATCCAGAAGCCTACTCACTCTCGTTTAGACCTTGTCAATAGGTATTAACAGATGCTTCCCAAAGCCATTTATCTTAGCTGAAATGTGAATTACTTTCACATGCTACTGTTTTCTGTATCACTTGACTATAAGATGGGTACACACCAATTTTACCATCTCAATTAGGCTCTTAAACCAAATGAAATCCATACAGGCAGAAACAATAATTTATAATTAATGATAATGCTGCAGTGTAGCTAACCCATAAATTATGTAGCCTACATAAAACTATTGCTGGACAGAATATTTGAGAGTGGACAGATTACTTTCTAGTTCTGGAGTGGTAACTTCTGTTCCTTTACAGTATATACTTACAGAACACCAGACTTTTACATAATACTAGGCTAGACACTGGAACAGCAGAAGACCTGGAAGAGCTCTGCAGCACTAGACTACTTTCTTGAGAATAAATGAAATGTTGGTGTGTAAATTTAAGTAATTATTCTTAGATGCTGTGAGCTTTTCTTTAAGCTATAGGTGGCAGAATATTACAGCACTTTATAAGGGGCTTTGAGTAGGCAGTTCATTAGGTGTAGTTAATATTAATGTTATTTTTTAAGATTTTTGAGGTGTAGAGCAATGGTTGGTCATCCTCAGACCACTGTGGCATTCGATTATATCAAAAGTACATTAAAAAGGGCCACTGATCCTACCCTATTCAGAAAAACAAACCAGTGTGACAAACCTGCAGAAAGTGTCTTCTGCTTATGGCAAAGGCTGAAAGGGCAAGTGATTGCCCCAATTCTAAATCCAAATTTCTCTCTGTCAGCAGTAAGCCCAAATTTTAAAGAAATGTCGTCTATTCTCCATTCAAAGCCACAGTGCTTGGTGGAAAATATTTCCACAAAGAGGCAGTAAAAACTGATCTTTTGCAGACTTGCCTATTCCCTTAGGAATGGAATCAGAGAAAAATATTCCTCTCCAAAATAGAAAATTTCTGACTAAAGAAGCAGAAAGGAGTCTGCTGTCCTGAAACAGGTTGAAAACTATGGAAAATTATTCTGAATTTTTCTTGCATCATCTCAAAAAGCATATTCTGTTGATACAAGCTGTTTCAGATCATGTCATCTAGTCAATATGGAAGGTAAGCAAAGTCTGGTCTTCTAAATTGAATTTAGAATTTTAAAGAGTTTGATTTAGAGCTTCAGAGCACTAATTCCTTCCATGAGCTTGTTTCTTCTCTCATTTATCATGCTTAAATATTTTTCTTTTGTCATTTTTAATTTTCTGTGGGGTGAAAAGTGAAATAATCATGATCAGAGTCCTCCCTTAAACCAAGGTAGGAGGAAAAGCAGTAGCCTGTTAAGACTTTCACACCTAAATAGTTTCTACAGTTAGATCTAGGCATTCAAGTGGTTGTCAGTGTAAATGAAGAAAAATTTTCTGTGAAAGTAATGTAACCAAATATAGATCACTTTGTCTTCTGGAGACTGTAAGATAACTAAAGCAGCTATTTTGCTGGGTCAGGACTGCAGTTTCATATTTATAGTCTGAGCAAATAACAGTGCACCTGAGATTCTCAGGTATAGCAAATTGGGTCTTAATGCCCGTATTCCAGTTTGTGGCTGAAAACTCTATACCATTTCTTTATGTCAATCATTTTAGCCTGACAGTGAAGGATGATAATCTGTCATGTGGCTAGGTATAAAAAAGCTACATCAGGTACAACATAATTAAGCAGATCAGCTCTGTACTAAGGCTCCGGATTTTGCAGGGTTTTAAGACCAGACATGATTCCCTCTGTGAACATCCCAAAAACTACAGCTAATCTAACATTTGGCTTCTAAAATTATCAATTTTATGTCTGTCAAGTTGTTTAAAGCAGGTTAAACACTTATGTTACTCTGAGCCCTAGAGAAATTTAGAGACCCTGAGGCCAAACTCTTAAGCAAGTAGACTATGTGGCAGGTGGAACCAGGTTCTAAAGAGTGTATTTTTCATATCCCACAGGATAAATGTTTAAAGTAGGTGCTATTATGCAGCTAGGCAACATGATGAGCAAGATTTGTAGGATAAGAGCGAGAAAGGAACAAAGCTAGCACAGGAGAAGACGGGAAATCATTAAGGTCTTAGAACACTAGCTATATGTAGAATTCTAGATAAATTTAGGTAAAAATAAATTTTAACCTGTTGGCACCCTCAAATGATTAATTACTGTTATTGTTGTTCTCAATCATGCATTTATCCTAAACATGATATGTTTCTTTACATATAGTATGATCAAAATGAGAGGTGTAGTACACAGAAGCATTTCTTACTGAGAAAGAAATGAGAGAATGAGGAGCTCAAGAAATCACTTAACATGTCAAACACTTCATGTGAAACCTCCTCAAAAAAAAAAATAATGTTTTCATAAAGAATTGTGGCAGTGCTTATTTAGAAGACTGAAAAGACACTCCTCTAATAAAATTAGTAGTAATTTTTTTTTTCTATGTTAGCATTATAATAGAAATATACACATTTTTGGCATGTCTCTAGATCAGTGTGACAGTACGTCCTGCTTAGTCACAAGTCAATTCTACAGACTATCAAAGGGTAATAATGTGTCAATGCAAGATTCCAGGCCTATCTGAGTGTTGTTATCACAGGGTCCCTGACAGGAAGATATGTCTTTCAGGTAGTAACCATGATCAACACAGTTAAGTGGAAAGCAATAAGGAGCACACCAAAATTCTGATGATTTCTAGCAAGTTTGATGCAAAGGTTGGTTTACGTGCTCCAAAGAAAAAAAAAAAAGTAGAAAATTCTACAAGAGAAATTCAATATGCATGAATTGTTAGTCACATAGCCTCATCCAGAATAGGATTTAGGTGCCTATGATGGAATTTAGGTACCTGAGGTTGGGATCCATCTGCCTTAATTTAACATTTAAACTTCTAAATTAAAACTCCATCAACTCATATTAGAATAAACAGGCAATTCAAAGGGCAAATCCTCTAAAGCACCTGTTTTCCCATGTAAAGAGATGGTGCTATCATCTTTAATATTTGTAAAAGACTCTGATGTAAATAATTTCCTGATAAAAATTCCCTGTAGATAAAAGGTACAGTAATTTTTTCTTATAGTTTTAATAAGCAGTTAATTGTTTAATATCTGAAGCATGTGGTTTAATTATTTTTCTTTTTTAGTTTTGTTGCTTTTTTTTTTTAAGTAAGATTATCTTATATATGGGTTCGTTATACAATATGAGCAAGTTGTGGAGAGATATGTCAACATTATGAACAGAAGATATAAGTTTTTAAAAGTGAATAAGGTGGTATATATGTACTATGCCCACTGATTTTATCTTACCAAGAATGAAGACATTAGTCACAATTTTGTCAGACCAACAAAAATGTTCTATTGAGAACTCTTAAGTGTGTACAGTGAACTACCATTAAACCAGTAAAAAGAATTTACTGGGGACAAGCAGACATGGAGCAACAATTTTGTTCATAAAGTTTTACATTTGATGGAAAACAGTATCACATAAAATTGTCCTGAGTTCAGCAGTAGCAGACATTTTTTCTCCTTCTTAGTATCTGGTGCACTGCTGTGATTTTGACTTTCAGCCTGGGAACAGAGCTGATAACACCAATGTCTTTAGTTGCTGCTCAGTAATGTTTACTCTGACCAAGGACTTTCTAAGTCTCATGCCCTGCCAGGGAGGAGGGGAAGCCAGGAGGAAGCAGAGACAGGACACCTGACTCAAACTAATCAAAGAGGTATTCAATACCACAGCATGTCATGCCCACTATATAAACTGAGGGCAGTTACCTGGAAGGGCTAGATCACTGCTCAGGACAGGCTGGGTATCTGTCAGCGAGTGGTGAGAGGTTGTATTCTCTTCCCTTGTTATTTCCCTTATCACTATTATTACTGGAGGTAGCAGTAGTGGCTTTGTGTTATACCTTAGTTATTGGACTGTTCTTATCTCAACCTGTGGGTGTTACATTCTTTTGATTCTCCTCCCCATCCTTCTGGGAGCAGGGGGAAGGAGGCGGGGGAGGAAGTGAGAGAGAGGCTGCATGGCTGACTGAGCTTAAACCATGACAAAAATTAACATTGTTTAGTAATAGCTTTACGGAAATAGGGAAGCTTTTAATAAGACTACATTTCTATTAGGTTATGAGAATGCCACAGAAAAATTAGTCTTCCTCTGTTATCAGGATGTGATCTGATACAATGTGTGTTTATGCTTAGAGATCTGTCTTCTTTGTGTTCTTTCATTCCTACACAGATACAGAAATAATGATCATAAAATCATTTCAATAAATATTTCTGTAATTCCAACTCATTACAAAGCCAATGCATCATATACATCCACCCAGGCAAAATTATCTTTCAACTTCTAAAGACTTTCCTTCTCCTATGTAAGTAATGTTTTAAAGTAAAACTGTACTATTCAGTTTGCCCATCAGAAGTATCAACTACAATTCCTGCATATCTCTAATACTTTTTTGTCTTATTAATGCCAATTTTTTTCAAGAAAAAGCTGGTGAATTTGCTTCTCACTTGTTTCTATGTGTCATGGTTTAAGCCTCATGCAGTTTTCTCTCTCACTCACTCCCCCTTCTTTCTTCCCCAGTCCCAGGGGGATGGAGAGGAGAATCAAAAGAATGCAACTCCCACAGGTTGAGATAAGAACAACTTAGTAACTGAGGTATAACACAGATCATTACTGCTACCATCAGTAATCAACGACAAGAGAAATGCAAGGGAAAAGAATACAATTGTTCACCCAGCCTCACCAAGCAGTGTATCCCCATCACCTATCCCGAACACACAGTGAACCCACACACATCCTTCTAGGTCTGCTCTCCATTTCTCATCCTGGCATGATGTGCTGTGGTATGGAATACCTCTTTGGTCAGTTTGGGTCAGGTACCCTGTCTCTGCTTCCTCCTGGCTTCCCCTCCTCCCTTGCAGAGCATGAGGCTCAGAAAGTCCTCTATCAGCCTAAACATTCTAAGCCATAGCTATAAACACTGGTGTTAGCTGCGCTGTTCCCAAGCCAAAAATCAAAAACACAGTGCTGCGCCAGCTACTATGAAAAAGAGAAAATAACTGCTGCTGCTGAACCCAAGACACCATGGAACTGGAAAAACACTTTCTGCATTGCAACAAAGCAATACACCTTTTTAAAAATCAGCTTATTTCTTTCCCTGCTTCTAATTGCCTTGTATTATGAATCTTCCTTTCATTGCCTTGCTATGTTGCAATAGAAATGCCTTTTAGAGCAAGAAGATCTAAAGGGGATTTTCTAAGAGATGATTAATCATAAAGGGCCATGTTTAGTAGCCTGTTACTCCACTTTGATGATGGAGTAATTCCATTGAAGTTAATGCAACCACAGAATACTGTTCTAGTTATTCACATCCAAGTTTTTAAGCGTTTCATCTATTTTGATATGTGTTTATCAGAGGTTTTAAATGTCAATTGAAACTAATTAAATTATTTGATGCTATGACCTTTGCAGAGTAACAGTATGAAGCAGGTATGAAAATTCTTAATGAAGTTATTGGGAACATTCTAAATCATATTTTCACTAAAAAGTTTGTCATAAAATGCACCATTTCTAATACAGCAACCAAAGCAATCTCCATTCAGGTATCTTAGTATTAGTCTTACTGCTGCAAAGTCCTTGAGAGGGGATTTTAACTTTTATGTGCAAGTAGTGTAAATGTACAGGAAAGTATGTATTCTGCTCTCTGGTAACTTTAGGGTGTTAAACATACTTCCTTTTCCACATGGGAATGAAGACAGAACTTGCTAAATATGCTTAGCAAAAGTATGTCTTGCTATTAATTCCTGCTCAGAAAGGTCAGACTGCAGTTTTTCTTTTTTTCTCTCCTATCTCACATATACACTTTAGAAGTGACTAGAAAATTTGAACCTCAGTAATCTTCTGCCTGAAAATTTAACTCAAAGTTATATAGTTTTATGAAATTTTTTACTTCATTAAAACAGTAAATTTCAGAAAAAATGCATTTTCTCAGAAATATTTCATCCAGCTTCCTGCACAACAGCAGTGTTTATTTTCTCTTACAAATTGTTGGGAGCAATAGCTTTCTTTTCTTGTTGATGTTATTATTCCTTGAAATCTGTTCTTCTACAAAAAGCAGCTCAGGTTAAATGTCAAAAGAGACATTTTAATTCTGATCATTCATCAAATCTATGATAACTTTTCACAAAAACAATTTATCTTTGGCCTGGAACACTGACTGGCAAACTCCCAGTTTACAGCACCTGTTTCATAGCTCACAGTGAAGATTTTATAAATACCTTATAGTCATCTTGTGAAATGATTCATTTCATTATATGACTGAAAGTCATTCCTGGAATTACAGGTGTTCTATTACACTATTTAACTGTTCCAACGAGTCATTATATTAAATACCTGAAAGTGTCAGCCATTTTATGAAATGCTTGGTATCACTGCTTTAGTTGTGTTACAGTATTTAGCATCATGACATTAAATTCATTACTGCTGTGAAAAATCAATTTTTTCTATGGGAAAGAATGTCTTATCAAAGTCCCACTGATATAAACAAGCAGACATATTTTTCATATACCACTCACAACCCCACAGCTGATGAGGTCTTGGGCATAGTGCCTTTTGTGTCTTTTCTCAGACAGACAGATCTTCTCTAGTTTTGTACTTTTATTCCTGGGCAGTTATTTCTCAGTATTTGTCATTTAGAAAATGAAGAAAATCATAGACAATTTTTATTTATTTTATTATATTTTACTTCACATTATTTTATTTTTTTTTACATTATTTTATTTTTAATATTTTAAACTAACCTATGCCCAAGTCTGCACTCAGACTTGCTCAGTGAGGCACATCAGGATGAAACAGAGATAGTACAAAGTAGAGGCAATAAAACCACTCATCTTCCTGTAACTGATCAGGGCAGAATGGTTCCATGGAACAGTTAAGTGTCATAAACGACATAGATGAAAAAGGTCTGAAAAGGATTGGTCTGAACAATAAAATGTGCCATGGGAAATACTGTAGGAATTAATTGGGTTTGTGTCCCAAGCAGCTTCTTCAGGGAAGGAAATTGTTAATGATAATCTTGTTTCACTGCTTTGGAGCTCTACTGCTGGAGACCAGGGTTTTGTAAATGTTGTGGAGGCTGAGGGAAATGAAAAATAAATAAATGCAAATGTTTCAAAGCCAAACCAAATAGCTGACATCCTGGTTCTGAAAACAAGTAGTTATTCAGTCATGCCATATGGCTGTAGAGTGAAATATTAGCAACTTCATGATTTTAGAAACAAATTTATTATGGAAAAAAATTTAAATATTATTTTATGTTAATATTAATAATTAATTAAGAACTGAGCATTTATTCTAATTGCACACAATGCCTAATACTGTTATTCATCGTACAAATATCCCACAAGCCAACCAATTACAAGAAAGCAATAGTCATAATCTTGAAGGGGAATTGATTTTTTTCCATTTTTTATGATATATTTTGTCACATTGAAGATCATTGAATGCTTACAATTTCCTTCTTTTTATGCAGCTGAATTTGGGAACTTTTAAGTCATTTCATGGGTGAAAAAAAGAAAATAAGGGAGCAGGCATGGACCAATTAATCAAGAAATGATGATTGATACAAATAATAATAAAAGCTTACATATAGATGAATCTTAAATTCTACTAAGTGATAAAATAGAACTTATTGCCAATAGGTAATGGAATAATCTACATGCACAATTTAAAAAAAAAAAAAAAGAAAAAGTTTAAAAAAAAAGAAAAAGTTTAGCTCTGATGAGGTATTTCAGAATATTTTTGTGTGTATCCTGAATAAGGGCACTCCTACTGAAACCAGCTTAGTGCTTTATGAAAGTCTCTTCCTGTAATCATTCTGTCAATGCCTGCCTTTGCTCATTCACAGTAGAAGGAAATTAACCTGAGATTAACAGATTTCCACAATGAGTAGTGTATGTAAGTGTCATGGTTTAAGTCTCTATGGTGGCTTAAGCGGTAAATCAGCCACGCAGTTTTTTCTCTCACTCACTTCCTCCTCCTTTCTTCCCCCCACTTCCACGGGGATGGGAAGCAGAATCGAAAGAATGCAACTCCCACAGGTTGGGATAAGAACAGTTTAGTAACTAAGTTATAACACAAACCACTGCTGCTACCACCAAATAATAATAATGACAAGGCAAATATAAGGAAAGAGAATACAATTGCTCATTCAGGCCTACCAAGCAGTGCACCCTCACCCTTGCTGGTCTCTGCCCTCCGTTTTGCATCCTGGGCATGACGTGCTATGGTATGGAATACCCCTTTGGTTAGTTTGGGTCAGGTGCCCTGTTTCTGCTTCCTCCTGGCTTCCTCCCGGCTTCCCCTCCTACCTGGCAGAGCATGAGATTCAGAAAGTCCTTGGTTAGACTAAAACATTAGTAAGCAGTAACTGAAAACACTGGTGTTATCAGTGCATTTCCTAGGCCCAAAATCAAAAACACAGCGCTGCACTTGTTAGTAAGAAGGAGAAAAATGACTGCCACTGCTGAACCCATTATAGTATACAGACTCCATTTTATAGCTGTTTAACTAATTTGAGGATGTTTGCAGAAAAAAACAGAAGTGACTTTTAAGAGTTAATTCTTTTTATGTGGATTTCACTGAATTACTCTGCTGCGTGAAAGTCAGACGAAATCCCAGCCCTGTAATTTTTATTATAGCAACATTCCATTGCAACCAATAATTTCTCCTGCAGTAGGATGGTATGATGGAAGCCTTAAAAAATAATTAGAATTTTCCAGAATTCCAGTTTTCTTCGTTCTTTTTTCTTCCTCTTTTTTTTTTTTTTTGGACAAAAGATTAGCTTCCTATGGCTCAGTTTCTACAGTCTTTACTCAGCAGGATTACACCAGAAATCTCACTGGTTTTATTAAAGAAACCAAAATAATGCAAAGCACAGGACCTGCCTGTGCAGCCCTTGGATTTCATCAGGCTCTTATATCACATTCATTACTGTATAATTTAATGTCTTACAGAAGGGCATGGAAAGGATAATGTCCTACCATTTAATTTCAGGTATTTAAAAACATCCACTTATATGATTTTTATTGTTTCTTGTTTATTTTGAGAAGTTATCTTGGAGTCTTGGACTATCTGTAAGGGTCTAAATGTTGTTTGATGGCGCTATATTAATAATCTATTTAACAATTTCCCCATATTTCACTCACTTTCTTCAAAAGTAATATAGAATCTAGGAAAATCTATTAATAAAGTGCTTTTCTGATGTACTACATATCAAAAAGGAAATAATTGACAAAAATCTCCAAGGACATACAGGTTATAGTGCCACCACTGCTCAGTAGCCCAAGGAGACTGCATAGCTGAAGTATAGCAACAAAGATATTCTTACAACTGCTCTTTCTTCTCCCCTTGTGTTTTATTAGAAGGCTTCAAAATTGGAGTGGAAGTCAAATACTGCAAACAGATTGCATTGTAAATCGTAAGTACATCTGATCTAGCCAACAGTCTTGTGTTCATTCTGCCTACAAATGTCAGGAGTAAGCATGATGCTTTCAGTTTAGGCACATTTCCTCCTCCTTTCTTAAAACAGAATATGGTTTAAGAGTCTTGGTTAAGCATTAAGATTACTATGTTTGAGTGATTAAAATAACTCTATGTTAATTTTGGGATTGCCAAAAGTGTTTTAGGCCATATTCAGGCTCAAAGTAGCCTAACAAATATTATTAAATTATGTGTATTTTTAAAAAAATATTTTAAAATATTTTACTACCTTATTACATATAGATCCATATAGTAAAATAATGTAGACCTTGAGGAAGACAAATGGAATGTGTATTTTCAACCCAGCCCAAATCACAAAATAAAATTTAATCTAGTACTTTCTGAAGACACTTCTAACACAAACACAGTTTTGCATAACAATTGTAAAGGAAAAGACTAGTAATTATTAATTCAGGGCTCAAATGTTAAGTGAAATTTGACTTTTTTCTGTTCAGACTTGGTAATGATTGACTGGGTAGAAATTATTTTGAAAGCAATAGTTAAAAAGAGAGAAATCTGTTCTCTTTTATTTTACTCCATATGTACACAGTTGCTCTTACAATGAAAGCAGGTGGGATCTCTAAAGCATGTAAGATTGAATTCTATTCCTGAATGTTCCTACACAAATGGAACTACACAGATTTCTCTAGTGGAAGAAATCAGCCACCATTGTGTTGCATGGATAAATTAAACAGAGTAACAGTATGTCCCAAGAGAAAAAAACAAAAAAGCATCTTAAAATTTCCACAATACAGTTCCTAACATTTTGCTAGCATTACATTTATACTCAGAAGCAAGGTTCCAGCACTTCTCAATTGCTATAACAAAGAGTGGAATTTTACTCTGCTTGGTTTTCTCAGAGAATGGGATGCTTAACAAAATAATGCAGTAAGGCAGCAGATAAAAGTGGGCTACTAATTTTACAAATGATCCTCTGCTACTGCCAAGTATTTCAGAAAGTTGGCATGAGCCTACTAGCAGGAAATATCCCTCTGTGCAATAGTTCCTGAAGAATGCTAACTAGTATAGAACAAAGAGGAGTCTGAATGTATCATGAAGCGGTTTCAAGCACAGGGGGGCAGATATAAGGCTATGGAGTTACACTAGGGATACACTTGGCTCAGAGCTTTTGAACTGTGAGTTAGCAAATTCTACTAGGAGAGCTAAACATAAAAAGCATCCAGTTATTTTGGAAAAAGGAAATAAGTGCCCCAGAAGACACCAGTGAGAAAAGCTTTTGCTCTTAGCAACTTTGCCTTAGCTGGGCAAATTTGTGTTCAGGTTCCAGCCACAAAAATGGTACACTAATAAATGAAAGTTGTTGAAATAGAATGTATTAATCCTGCATCTGCTGCTCACCCATTTTCTAGCTTCTTTGAAACAACCAGCTTTCCCAGGACACTCTACATTTTTTGTTTGGTGTCATGACAATTTCACTAGATACATAGTAAAGGCACAGCTTGCAAACTGAATAATAAAAGGGGAAGACCAAAGTGAATAAATGACCAGAATACCTACAGGGAGTGCAGCAGACATAGAAACAGTCAAATTGAAGCTTTGAGCAGCCAGAAAAAGATAAATATACAACAGGTGCATGAACGTAAGCAAGAAAGATCAGAGTCAACAAACAAGAGGAGTAAGTGGAGTACAGGACACAGCCCTGCAGAGATGCTTAGAGAGTCTCTTTCAAAAAACTTTTACTGTTAATTAACCTTACTGGGTCCTTCATTTACAAACATGCAGATAGCACCAAATTTCTTACCCAGCCCACTAGTTTGACTCACTTCTGTACTCTACAGAAGACTCTGCATCTTTCCCACATTTTATGTCCTCTTTTTTCAGGAGGCAAGCAGCAATCACAAACAGGAGGGGGTTCATTCACCCCAGGTATCTGAGGTCACTGGGAAATGTTTCTTCCTCACCTCAGCAGAACAACAAGAGGGCAGTAAGAGTCAATCCTTTGACTCTCACTTGGTGTTACCTTGCCTCTTCATCATCAGCTGCTCAAATGAATTGACAGTTCTGGCCATCAGCTGCCAACCAGCTATACACAGGAAAAAGGAAACATGTTCCAACTGCTGTTTGCAGATATATTTTATGAGGTAAGAATGATTCATTTCTGTTTGTCTTCTCACCAAGAGTTAGTGTTAAAAGCAAATATAAATTCTTTTCCTTGCTTCTCAGCAATAACACCTGTATTTGGAAGCAAATGCAGGGATTCAATGAAAATAAGACTATTATAAATCTTCTCAAGATTCCTTAGGTATGTGCTATACATTCACAGAGAAAAGAGCCTGAAAGAACTTCAGTTTAGAGCCATCTATCTAGAGAAGAAAACAAAAAACGTTCCATTTGCTGAATTCTCAGCATTTAATTGGATCTTCACACAGTTAAGTTCCCAGCCATTGAAAAAAGGGTAATATAACCCTCATATTCAAGAAGGGGAAAATGGATGAGATGGAGAATTACAGACCAGGCAACCTCACCTCTGTACTGGGCAAAATCTTGGAGCAGATTTTCCTGGAATGCATGCTAAGGCACATGAAAACCAACAAGGTTCTTGGTGACAGGCAGCATGGCTTCACTAAGGGGAAATCCTGCCTGACCAATCTGGTGGCCTTCTATGATGGGGCTATGGAAAGCGATGGACAGAGGTAGAGCAGTTGATGTCATCTACCTGGATTTGTGCAAAGCACTTGACACTGCCTGACATGATATCCTTCTTTCTAAGTTAGAGAGATATCAATTTAACAGATGAACCACTTGGCGTATAAAGAACTGGCTGGATGGCCGCACACAAAGAGTTGTGCTCAATGGCTCAGTGTCCAGCTGGAGACCAGTAATGAGTGGTGTCCCTCAGGGATTGGTGTTGGGACCAGTCTTGTTTAACATTTTTGTTGGTAACATGGACAGTGGCATTGAATGCACCCTCAGCAAGTTTGCTGGTGACACCAAGCTCTGTGGATTGGTTGATACGCTGGAGGGAAGGAATGCCATCCAGAGGGACCTTGACATGCTTATGAGGTGGGATGATGTCAACGTGATGAAGTTTGACCATGGCAAGTGCAAGGTCCTACACCTGGGTCAGAGCAATCTCAGGCACAGCTCCAGGTTGGGCAGATTCAGAGCAGCCCTGCAGAAAAGGACTTAACATGAACCAGCTTCAGTGCGTGCCTGTAGCTCAGAAAGCCAACCATATCCTGGGCTGCAGGTCAAAGGAGGTGATCCTGCCCCTCTGATTTTCTGGGACCTCACTTGGAGTATTGTGTACCATTCTGGTGTCCCCAACATAAAAATTACATGGAACTGTTGGAACAAGTCCAGAGGAGGATCACGAGGATATTCAGGGGACTGGAGTACCTCCCGTATTAAGATAGGTTGAGAAAGTTGGGGGTTTTCAGACTGGAGAAGAGATGGCTGTGTGGAGACCTCATAGCAGCCTTCCAGTACCTGAAGGGAGGCTATAAGGATGCTTGGAAGGGACTCTTCATTAGTAATTGTAGTGATAGGACAAGAGGTAATAGGTGCAAACTTAAAGAGAGGAAGTTTAGATTAGATCTGAGGAAGAAGTTCTTTACTGAGAGGGTGCAGAGCCACTGGAATGTGTAGGCCAAGGAAGTTGTGAATGCTCCATTGCTGGTGGTGTTCAAGACCAGGTTGGACAGAGTCTTGAGTGTCATAGTTTAGTGTGAAGTGTCATTGCTCATGGCAGGGGTTTGGAACTTGATCTTAAAGTACTTTACAACCCAAAATTTTCCATGATTCTATGATTCTAGCTTTCCATCCTGCATTACTTCTAGCTGGAAAAAGAAAAGACTGAAAGGGAGATACCATGTGAAGCATAAAAAAGCTGGAATAAATTCTGCTGAGTTTGGAATAATGTCTTGGCTTTGTAGGCTTTATCTGTCACATTCTGAAGGGAAGTTATGAATAACTACACAAATAAAAATAGTAAAAAGAAAATATATGGATATGGGAAATTTTAGGACAGAGAGCTTTTCTGAGTCTTCTCCTCAATTTAAACCCCCAGACAAGCCCCATTTTGAAGCTAAGTGAATTAGAGGATCTGTTGTTGACCCAGTCAGAATTTCACTCCTTCATTAGTGCTTTCCTTATGACACGTTTTTAATTGATACATAAAAATCAGTCAGTAAAAGAACATGAAAGAGAGTTTTGATCATCAGTCTTTGGCATTAATAAAGGCAGAGTCAGTGAGACATTGATCATTAATAGAGCTGATCTTTCAGTGTTTCTGCAACACTTCATTCTTCTTTTTCTTCATTCAAAGAGCATGCAGCAGGTTCCGGTACTAATATGGCTTAGAAATATCAAAGGTTACTTAAGCAAGCATCAAAATCACGGAATATTTTTTACTGGTTTCAGTCAACAATGTTGACTTTCAGAAAGCATAATAGTTATGGCTGACTCAAGTGATGAAGGCATAAATAGCATTATGTAAAAGAGTGAAAAAGCATAAGGATGCAGGAATTGATATATGAAACTGTGTTCCAACATGGAATTTAGGTTTAGCTCTTCTAAGGAATCTGAATGAAATTAACTTAATGTTTTTAATACTCCTCAACTGGTTATAGGACAGAAATCCTTATTCTTTTGTAGACTGGAGTTCTTTATAACCAAAATGATAAATTTCACCACTGTATTTTTGCATAAAACCTGGTAACCTGTGTACTACTAAAACAGATCTTGCAGAAAAATTCACTTACATCAAGAATGTTTCATCTTACATTTTCAGGCTTGAACTAATTAGAGCAGTAAGTGAGAAAATTCAGTCTCACATTTCCTACATGAATTTATGTCCTGTGGTTTTTAGTTACATTTGATGTCTTATTTTTCCTGGTCCAATAAAGCTACACTGCACTGCCAGGGAAATGTAAATTGATTTTAAAGCTACACTTTTTGCTAAAAGGGATTTATTTCAATAACTTTTTTTGTCTGATTGTTTTCTCAATTTCACATGTACTTAGAATTTAAATGTAGTTTAAATCCCCAGCTAGCTGTATACTTGTTTGAGGCCTGATCACACTGTAAATTAGGACATGCTTATGGTGGCTACAGCTGATTCTGGAGGCCACCTTGGCCAACCTGGTGATCTCAAAATGAAGAAAAGAGGCTCTGAGCAGTCTTTTCCTATAGTCATGGTTGTGCCAGATTTGTAAGGTTCTAGACATTTGGTGTCCCTAAATTGCTGGGATTAATAGGCCTTAAAGAATGAACTACATGATTGAGGCAAATCATATAAATTAGTACTTAGAAAGATCATAGTGCTTTATTTGAGATGACAGATGGCATTAAGCTTCTAAGTTTAATTATTTGAGGAAACAAACCATGAACTCTATAAATACACCTAACAGTATTTAGGCAGCAGCTAGGTGTCTAGAGACTTACATTCCAAATCTAGGCACCAACTTTGAGCCTATGCATGCCATTTGCCAGCAAAGTTAATCACTCAAATATTAGGCTATGATTAAGGCAGGTATTTCAAATCTTTCAATATCTCTCTACGTTCTGGGCCATGCGTCTTTCCTGCCTTACAAAAATGCCTCACCATCAGCATTGTAAAGGAAAATGAGGAGAAAAGTTCTTCCAATCATGACCTCAAGACTGAAGAACTAAAGCAAATAGAAATTGCAGGTAACCATGCTACAAATATCCTAAATTCCATCACTGAGAAATGCATCAGGGAATATTTTAGACTATAGCTTTCATTTTGAATTTTGCCAGTGAAAAATCTGGACACATTGTTAGGAGTTCAGTTGTTAATACTCACAGACAGCAGATGTCAGAAACCTTATATAGAAAGGTACACACTTTTTTCTCAAAATAGCTGGTGGTTATCATTAGCTCTCTTCACTATTGTGCTAATAGTTCGCATGCTTCTAGGACAGCAACAGGGCTTCTGTCTGAAATTTCAATTCACAGATCTGGTGCAAGAGCATGGAGAGATTCTGCAGCCCTGTATAACAGGATGCCTGACTTCTGCCATGAAACTTGCTGCAAGGACTGGAGGCATGTGATTGTGCTACATTTGATGCAACAGTAGTCACTCCATTCTACAGCAGCCACTTTTTCCCCAGGAGAACAGATGTATTGGACCACAGTCCAGGCTCCTGCTGACACTCTAAGTTTATCTTTAAGTAAATTTGTAATGCCAGAGCAAGAGTGAACAAAATTAGTATTATCCTAAGCCAGGACTGAAGGCACATTACAGGAAATCCCAAGTCCTAATGTTTATTCCTCTCACTGAATTACTTTTTACCTAAGAGTTTGTTAGTATATAAGCTACGTGCAGACCCCAGAGCAGAGATTAAACTTAGTCTTCCCTCCTTACACTCTACATCAAATGACATGATGTTAGGATCAATATTCTCAAAACTATAAGCTCAGATACTGCAGTGGCAAGGCACCATAAATACAGTGAATAACCCTCCATTTTCTGTGATGCTACTGTGCTCTGGAAGAGTGAAATTAGTAACATTTAACTAATATAAATAATCTGTACAGCCTTGTTGGGCTAATTGTTAGAAGAATAATGCTAACAGAGATTACATGAGGAGAATTATCCATATTATTATAGATGGGAATCAAACTTTTTGATCAGAACAGTCAGTTTATTTCTGTGTGCATTTAGCGTCCTCCTAGATGTCCTAGGGTGTTTGATTTAGCTTTTGATTCTCTGGTTGAGCTGAGAGATGTGTGAGAACTCATGTACACAGACAGCTTTCTAGTAGATCTACATCTGAGGAGTCTCAAGTGTATAAATTAATCCTTTAAAAGTCAGTTGTACCTTACCTTCATTAAACTGGCTCAAGATCATTCTGCTTGAGATAATAACATGACTAACTGTCATGGGTTCAGCAGCAGCAGTCATTTTTCTTTAAGCAGTAGCTGGTGAGCACTGTGTTTTGGATTTTCAGC
>JASSUY010027024.1:1939-29242 GCA_032466535.1 Forpus xanthops | reverse complement strand
GCGGCTACGGCAGCAGCGGGCGGGTGCGGCGGGGGAGGCGGGGGAGGAGGGGGCGGGCCGCGGGCCGGCGGCGGCGGCAGCAGCAGCATCAAAGAGCATCGATTCCTGCTGCTCTGGGAGCCATGCGCTGCGGTCTGTAATGTCAGCGGAACAGGAGAAGGACCCCATCGCGCTGAAGAGATCCCGAGGTACGGGGGAGCCCGGGCTGGGCATGGGGGTTGGCCGCTGCTGGGGCCTAACTCCCGTGAGGGGAGCCGGTGGGCGCAGCGGTACGCGCGCACCGGCTGGCCGGACCACCGCTGCCCTCTGCGCTCCCGGTCCGGGCCGCCCGCGCCTCCGCCTCTGTGCCTCCCTGCGGTTGGCGGCGGGGACGGGCGGCGCGGCAGCAGCGCCAAGTTTGCACGGTGGGGCCCGGCCGGGCGCTGCGGGCTCCCCCAGCCTCCGGGCCTTGGAATGCCAAACTCGGGCTCGCTCTGCGCGGAGCTGGGATCGCGCGGGGACGCGTGCGGGTGCACGGTCATGTCCCGTGTTTTCTTGGATGTTCTGCCCATTAGTATGCAGCATGCATACTGCTGGTGCAAGGGAACACGTCGGCAGTGCCACATGCCCGAGTTAGTGTTGATGCAGAGCCCATAAATTACACTTGAGTGTTTGCTCTTCTGCCCATGGTCTTGCTCTTGTGCTTGGTTCTCGCTGAGGTTTTTGTTTTTCTGGAAATTAAAAATCTGTCGAAAAAATCTCTATCAATAGCGCTGTTGTATGGTTCCGCTCCGGTCTGAAGTACGCGTTTCTTTGAAATGTGTAAGGAGAAGGGTAGAAATACAGTATCTCTTCCGACTTGGTTGTGCAGCTGACTTTAATGGCAGTAGCACATCAGTCTATGTAGCCGTAGTTGTGTCCTCATAGTCCTTAAAAACAGAAATGCATTCCCGAATGAATTCATGAAAGAAAGTAGGGTGACTGAGGTGGGTGAAAATCATAGCAAAACGATAAGATCTGCAATTTATTGCTTCTCTTCACCTTGCCTTCTGTTTTGCCCCTGGAATTCTATTGTTTGTGATGTTTTAAGCCTTTTTTTTTTATGGTTGGGTAAGTGAGGAAAGGTGAGGATTCAGCTAGGCACGTTGTCACTGATTTACCTTCTGCTTCTCTGAAACTGTTCTAGTAACAGCTGGATCGCAACCTTGAGAACTGGAGAATGAAAATATGCAGCTGTGTTACAAAGGAGACTGGGATTCCTTAGAGTCCTTCACTTTCAAGCCCTGGTTCTGCAAATATTTAAGCACATGCAGTTTCACGTGCCTGAGTTATCCACCGAGTTCCATGTGATTACCGCTTAATGTCAAAACTTTACAGTATCTGGACCACAGAATAGGCTCACCAAATCTGGTCAAAATTAGTCTCTTCCTAGTTTTCTGTCTCTAGTGATAAGGTTATTCAGCCATTTGTGTTTCTTGGGAAAACATTCTTACAGAGATAAAGCACTGTTTGAAAAGACTTTGTCATCCATCCTGTAAAAACCTAGAGAGATTTGTCAGTGAAAATAAAAAAACTCCGTAGTGTATTTGCAGCATGTTAGGTATGGCATAAATTGTATGCAAAGTCACAATCTCTTAATATGTAAACAAAACTACAGTTGCAGTTCTCATAACACTGAAAATCTCTTGTGTATGGGTGAAGTAAAAAAGAATACGGGACTTCTCCTTTCCTAAATGTAAGTGAACAAAATACATTTTCCCTGTTATTTAATAAGGGAATAGTTCTCTGATGTGTATTTGATGTGTATTTCTGTCTCTAGATCCATTGCATATATGACATCCTAGTCAAAAGAATTGTGTTATTTTCCTGGAAAAATAGTGTCAAACAATGAACACTTTTTTTAGTGTAATGTTTCTGAATTCTCAGTTTGCCTTTTATTGAAGGTCTGCATGGTAGGTACCAAAAGTGACTTTCTGGAAAGTTTGTCTTGGCTGCAGGAAAATGACCCTTATTCACTCGTTTTTGGAGGCATGCTAGGACTAATATTCTGTTTCCTTTCATGTATAAATTAAAACATTATAAAATCCACAGGGAAAATATAAATTTGTAGGGCTAAATTAAATCATTGGCCTCACACAGCGAGAACTGAAAATATAAAAAAGCTTTGTGCCTTTCCAGATGTAGGACTCCATTTTGGAAACAAAGGCTTGTGACTGGCTTCACCCGTGGAAGTAATTAATGGACAAATAGTGGAACTTGTCACTGGAATTCTAATATTCATATGCCTGTGCTTTTATGCATGAAGAATGATATCCTAGAGAAGGAATTTATATATCATTTTATAAAGTTTTAACTTACTCTGCTGTAGGGCAGCACTTGCATATGATCCTCAATATTGTGCTTGACCACAAATTTACTAATAACTCCACTGCTAGTTGTTAAATTAATTAAAAGAAATCTGAATATTTGTAATGCTTTGCTACCACTTGTTAACGTTGTTTAACAGTGGCAAAACGCATCACTCATAACACATTTATGAGTGCAGGACCACAAGGAACAGGAGTGCATTTTATGCAGTTGTGAGGAATGGTGTTCAGAGTGAAGTCTTCCACTAAATTTATGATAAACCTGTAGGAATGCTGAGGAAGGCGGTAATGGAAAGGGCAGGGTCAGTTTTGAGTAACTATCAAGAAGTTTATTTTATAAAGTTAAAATTTAAGGGAGATTTATCATCATTCTTTATGTAAAACTTTGTGCTGTGGTTGTTTAGTATCTGCAGTTAATGCAGTGGCAGTGCTTCGCAGCACACCAAATATACAAAGGATCTTGTATTCTAAATCAAGGCAAAAAGGACTCTCTTTTTAAAAGAAGGAATCCCTAGTTACTCTGATTGTAGGTTATACAACAGCATAATTTTGTTTCGAGAAATTTATTGTGACTTCATGCCCTAGTCTTTGAGATTCAAACTGAAGTTTTGATAGGTATGGATCTCAGATGCTCACAGATTTGAACAGTGACAGCCAAAGCCAAAAGGAACTTATTAAAGCAGAGGCAGAACTGGATTCTTACTGGGGATAGGACTGGTAAATTCCATGAAACTTCAATAAAGGAGGTGGGGAGGAAGGAAGTGCTAGGAGTGAAATTTGTGAGGCTTCCTTTGATCAGGGTTTTTTGAAATAACTTGATATTTCAGTCTATGCAGTAGGTCTACATTTTCCCTGTGAGAAGAGATTTTGCATTACTTTACTACACAGTAAAAGCTGGTTTAGGTGTCTTTAACATAGAGCAGTGCAGTCTCACACATTATGTTTCTTTGTATAATATTATTGATAATTCATAGTTATCTTCAGGTAATATTACATTTGGTAATAGAGGTAAATCCATGTGTTCAGCTGTATGCTTGCATGTCGGTTAAAGTTTGCCTTATATTCTGAATCTGAGTTTTAAACAAGTAACAGCACATTTTTTAGGTTGGATTGCCCACTTCTTACTGTTCTATAGTTACTTTATATATACGGACTATATATATATACACTTTGTTTTTAAAAGAGTAAATAAGCTATTGTCTTAATGGGCCTAGGGAAAAACAAAATTAACGAACAGTTTCTTAACGTGATGGTGTTAGTGTCTTAACATTCATTGCTTTCGTATCACCCCAAAGTGATTTTTGTGCTTCAGCCCAAGGTTGTTTTGCATTCATATGAAAGCAGAGATAGTAAGGAATGTGTTAGGATTTTTTTTTCTTGTCTAGAAAGTTAACCAGAGTTTTAAAACTGAAAGCCACAATTTATACAATTTTGAGAGCTAGTTCCACTGTTAACAAAGGTGAGAAAGAATCCCAGGTGAAGTACAGGTACCTCTTTAGATTGCTCAGTCAAGCCTGATTGAGTGATCCATAAAATAAACGTTGCTTCTTTTTGTGCCAGAGCAGCCATGCTCAATTATTTCATGAAGTTTCTGCAGAGAAAGACAGGTTCACTTAGAGCCCCTCTCAGTGTTGGCCAGTATCGTTTTGTCTGATCGAATCTTGCATTTCGTGGAATTTAGATCTTATCAACTGCACATCTGCTGAAACAAGAGGACAGGTTTCCAGAGGGCTTCAGTCATGGATCTGCTACTTTTTGCCATTTCTTTCATGATGTATTGTAATATATTGTTGTATATTGTTACAGTGAGTTTGATAAGTGCTATGTCTATGTAAGGTGAATAGGAGATGAATCTTAGGCATGGTTTTAAACAGTTCTGTTGAAAGTTTTATGCAGTACGCAAACAAGAAATACTTCTAACTGGTGAAGTGTACGTATTAGAAACAAGGGACAGATGAACATAAAATAAATGGAAATGTTTATCCCAACTCTGAGCATGAATTAGACATTAAAGCGGTAGTAGAGTAAGACAACAGTATAAACGTATGCTTTTACCTCCAGATATTTGCTTCTTGCAATGTTAGCCACCAGAACTAGTGCAAGTTCAGTACTTGTAACAGATACGTGTTGCTATTATAAACAGAGGCAAACTTAAAACACAGTCTGTAAGAAAACTAATGCAGTATTGCACCAATTGAAATTTTGTAGGTGGTGACAGTGGATTGGATGGGTTAGGAGGACCAGGAGTACAACTTGGAAGCCCTGATAAGAAAAAGCGCAAAGCAAATACACAGGTAAATTCCCTTTGGTTCTTCTGATTTTGTAACAAATAGTGTTGTATCTCACATTGTTCTGAATATCAGTCTGTTCTCACAAATAGCAGTTACATGCAAAATATTTCAGTAGTGCTGTGAAGTTAGAATCTTCAGAATACTAGTTATTCTCACAGAAGTTATTTTAATCTCTGTAGGTTACCGAAGACCTATAAGGAGAGGAGCACAGTGAGACTGCTGTAACTTGTATTTTTACCATATGGATTTGATTCTGAGACAGGCTTTCTTTTAATGACTTTGTAGCCATTGATAGAAATCTGTGCAGCATGGGTAGTTGCCATGAGACTACTTTTCTTCTTTCTTTTATTCCTATATGTGTAGGTTTGTGGGCTAATGGATCAGTAGAGTTTCTTAATGCTTTGACCAAACTCTTGTCATATTCCTCAAGTGATTTTCAAGCAAAAAGCAAAAGCTTGAGGAAGGTTCAGCTTCTTTCCAGTGTATCCCTGCAATCTGGCAATTCTATACAGTCTCTGTTTCCAGAAAAGGAAGCCTGAGTACAAAACAACTAAAGCAATTAGGTATCTGTAGTGTAGAATTTTTCTTTGTGTGTTCTTTCAGCTTTGAGTGATGAGAATATCAATTCGGTACTGCCCAGTGAGAGTAATTTTATTTATTTAGCTTTCTGTTATGACTATCCAGATTCCATTGAGATGTGGATCTGGTTTCTTAGTTTCTACCATTTGTTTAAGCAGTCATGAGGAAAGCTGCTCTGAGAAACATTCAGTCAATTTAAGGATTTCAGACCTTTTTCTTGATGGAGCTTCCTTTGCATTGTGGAATGATGATAACTGTACAGGGAATGATTCGTTTCCTCCCTTCTTACCAGTTTCAAAATCTGCAGCACAGCAGATTTATTTATTATTATTATTATTAATTGTTTTGGGGTGGGGGATGGACAGGGAAAGTTTAATCTTAGTTTATTGGTATTTGGAGGAAATACTTTCTGTCAGCATAGTTAGTGTGAGAGTGAACCAGGTAGATGTTCCCCTCAGGCCAGTCTAGTATGGAATTCAATTGTGTAGCCACTCTGATGACATTTAAACAGCCTGTGGGCTCCATTAAACACTTATTTATGCTCTGTAACCAGAAATCCTTCTATCTTATACCTATTGACTGTGCTTTGCATACTGCTCCCAGTCACTGAATGCTCTTAAGGGTACTCCGTTTGGTATACAGAAAATTCCTATATGCAAAGTCCTATATTCTATATACCTGTTTTAGGGTTATAGTAACGTTAGATTTGTGTATCCTCATAGAAATGGGGTTTCTTAAGAGGCATATATTCAGTAAAACGAATGCCAAATGCAGCTAAAGTAAATGCTTCAAATCTGCTCTTGCAACATTTGGAAATATTTTGTGCATGTGTTTAAGTGACACATAGCTTTCTGTGGTGTTGCTTTTCTTATGTAACAGATGAAGAAATAGAAGTTACATGTCAAGTAGTATTTTCAGAAGTGTGGTTGTGTAACGGCACAATTTTTAAACCACTGAGTTTACTATAAATCACTGTATTATCCAGAGCCCAAACTCCTCTCTTGCCTCTGCGCTGAAATTTCATACAGCCTGGCAGGCTATAGTGGGTAAGCTTAATGCAACAGCTGAGCAGTTCTTTCAGCACTAGCACTAATCCAGGACCTTTTGCGGTTGGCCTGTCTTGCAGGAGAGTACTAAAACTAATTTAAGTGTTCTATTTAAAATATTTTTAGGGATCATCATTTCCTCCTCCATCTGAATATGCTCCACCGCCGAATCCAAGCTCTGACCACCTTATAGCTGCAAATCCCTTTGATGACAACTATAATACTGTGTCTTATAAACCACTTCCTTCAGGAAATCCATATTTTAGTAATCCTGGTTATCCTGGCTTTGGAGGCTATAACACTTTCAGAATGCCACCTCACATGCTGCCCAGAGTGTCCTCTCCATATGGTGGTTCTTACTCCCTCAGAAACCAACCACATCCCCTTCCTCAAAACCCAGTGGGAATGGGTTTTAGTCGACCTCACTCTTTCAGCTTTGGTCCACATGATAACCCAGGTTTTGGGAATCAGCCACCTTATAGTAGTGGTCAGATAAATCAAAATGTCAGTATGTCCGGTCAGCATTTCAGACCAAATCCTGGTGAGAACTTTGGCCATTCTGGTCAGATACCTCACCCTGATGTGCCGTCTAACTTTGGTCCTGGAAGCAATCCAAATTTCCCAAATTCTCAGCTAGAGTCAAACCATTCTTTTGTTCCTCCACCAAACACTTACAACCAGACAAAATCATCAGCACAAAAACAAGACTTTAGTCAAGGTGCAAGCAAAGCATCCAACCAGAACACTACTGCTCATCAGCATCATCACAGGCCAGAGGACATTGTGAGTCAAGGTAGCAGTGATCTAAAAAATGTTACTCGAAACAATGTGGTAAACCAGGATAATAGCCATTCTAATAATGCTGATAACACTAATGCTGGTCATTCAAATGGGACTCAGAGTAAGTCCCGCCAGCCTCGAGGTGCTGCTGAAGCATGCAACTCCGAAAAGAGCAGCAAAACACCCCTTCATCCCAGTCGTCATGGTCACTCATCCTCTGAACCTGTCTATCCATGTGGAATTTGTACACATGAAGTCAATGATGACCAGGATGCCATCCTGTGTGAAGCCTCTTGTCAAAAATGGTTTCATCGGATCTGTACAGGTATGACTGAGTCAGCTTATGGCCTTCTTACAGCAGAAGCATCAGCAGTATGGGGTTGTGATACTTGCATGGCTGACAAAGATGTCCAGTTAATGCGTACAAGAGAGACTTCAGGGCCACCTGCACTGAATACGGATGGCTAACAACGTGACTTGGTGGTAGTGGTTGAAATACTTGCTGTGAAGGTTTGGTTACAAATTTGGTACTTCACTTTCTGCAGACAATCAGTTGTATTTAATTGCTGTCATCTGTTTTCATTTATAAACTTCCATCATGCCAATGTTTTACAGGATGGATTTTTTTCTTTTTGTTTCTGATAAAACTGTCAAACATAACTGACAACTAATCATAAGTAGGATGTGCATTGACAGTTTTATCGAAGGCAAAAGTGCTTGCATTAATAGCCTCTAATTTGCTAGCATTAATGTGTTAACAAACACATGGTATTTAGTGCTTGGTTTTAATGGTACTATATTTGCAAGTATTCATTACGTTTTATTTTTGGGGGGTGAATGTCCATTACGGATGTTCTTGCTATGCTTTGTTTGAATATAGTGGAGATGACATGGATGAATGTGCAGTATTAACATTTTTTGTTTTGGGGTAAATAGATTTTCACATGTGCTTTTTCCTATTTTTGAAGTAACATACTATTGGAAAACTGATGACTTCATGCTTAGTAACATAATGAAACCTGCTAACTCTCTAATACTTTTATATTTCCGTGAAAATTTATATTTCCTTGGAAAGTCAATTGTTTCTCTGACTTCTCAGCAAATGATTACTGAAGACTTTTGCTAGGTCTTGCAGTATTTGGAAATAGTTACAAAATATGATGATTACATTGGAAAAAGAACGCATCAAGGTTATGAAGTCTTTAAATTTAGAGAATACCAAAACTAGGGTTGCATATGTAACCTTAATTAATTTCTCTTAAGTACATACATTAGGATACAGTCTCTGCATCTGTCATGGTTGTGCAGTCACACATTTCTCTCATCCTTTCTTGTTGATAGTTCTACTCTCTGCCTCAGTGCTGCCTGAGGATTGTGAATGAAATAGTGCAGGGAAAGCCTGATTCATCTTCAAGGACTTTCAGCTAGTGCCTGCTCAGTCGTTCTGAGCTTACACAATCCACTTGACGTAAAAGAACTTGCAAGGCAATGGAGTGTGCTCAGCACAGGCTCTGCATTAAAAGATAATGTGGCCAGCAAAGTAAAACTGAATTCCTGCCACTGCCTCAGTCAGTCTTGCCATGAAGAGGTGAGGAAAAATAAAGCTTTTGCATTAGGTGAGTTTGCCTTGTGTCAGATGCAGGTTATCAGAGGTTTAGCTTCTGTGCTAAACTTTATATTCTACTGACAAGTATGAATGGCACTAGAGCTTCATGTGTGATAATGACTATATTTTAATATGGATAATTTGATCTTATTCTTGATCTCAAAATCTTTATTTTTTCATGTGGGGAAACATCTAGCCTTGAAGACTTCAGCCTTAGCAGTGTGATACAGCTGCACATGCAACTGACGATTGGTGTTTCTCTAGATATAAGTGTTGTTTTAACTTAATAAAAGGTGGCACTGTAATATCAGACTCTGCTTGTAATACCCCTGTGCTGGAAACTTTTAGTTTTTAAACAGTCAGCAGTTAAATCATATGTCAGGCATTACAGGCATTAGTCATGTTTCTTAATGTGATAAATTGTTAAGGTTTGTGGTGATGAGTGATGTAGGAGCCTTCATAGAACACAGTCATCTGTATGAAGAGGTAGATTTTATGATAAGCTATGCTAAAGAGCAAAAAAGTGAGGCCTGTTTGCTAGTTCACTATTGCGTTTGATTTTTAAATGGGCTCTACTGTCATAGTTTCCTAGAAGATACTCTGTAGATCCACATAACTGTCATTGTTTTACTTTAAAAGTGAAAAGTTTTACATACTCTTTTACCAGAGAAGTGCAGATTTCCTTCCTTTTTTGTCTTTCCTCTCATTAGGAAAAAGGCAATAATGTCTCAAGTGTAAATGACAGAATTCATACATTCATACAAATCATGAGGATTTCCTGTATGGAGATTAAAGAAAGCGTAAGGCAGACCCAGGGTTCCTGCTTTCATCACTATTTGCTTTATTTAACACAGAGAGTAGGTTTTGTTGTTAGAGATGGGATATTTAAAAACAAACAACAAAAAACCAACAAGCATCTACAAGCAGTAATCTAACCTCTGGTTTATTCTTCAGTAGCTTTCCTAATGACTGACTGACTGTTAGAATTTACTTTTTATACCTACAGTAGATATTAAACCAAACCTTGTTTAGACAGATTTGTTCCTCTGGGACTCAATTTAATCTCTGCAAAAAATTGCACTCTGAAGAGAGTGGCGCTGGTTTAGACCTACAGCATTGTAAATGAAATAAAAACATTGCACTCAGTGGAAATTCAACACAAGCTCCAAGGATGCTGTTGTTACCCAAATGTGCTGTTTGCAATACCTTCCCCTCTCCCATGCCCCCTTCCTGTTGTGAGAAGGTGTTTGGAGCATTTGTTCTCAGAAGTCCAGTTAATGTTTTAACATTTTGGAGCAGACATTGCATTTAAAATAACTGTGTATTTCTTAATCTCTTCCTGAACACTATACGAAGTTAGGCAGGTGTTTTCTGTGTTAGGTAGCAAGGCATTGGAATTTAAATGTAGTGTTCTAACAAACTTAAAATCAACTGGAATATCATCTTAAAAGGCCTTAAATTGTGTGTTTGTGAAACTTTTAACAGTTTATTTCAGTTTTTCTAAACTGGTACTATGTTGGGTTTGTAACCCAGTAAATTTTCTGTTTTTAACCTATAAATACAAGGCATTAGGAAATGCCAGTTATACATAATGAAAACAAATGAAAAAAAAAACCAAACTTGTTACTACACTGATGACAGAGATATGACTGATCAGTGTCTCTGAAAGTCATCCGGCCAATATGCTTGCCCTACTGATGTGTGCTTGGCATACCTGGACTCTGTCTAGAGAGAGGGTTATACTGTGTTTCTCTCTGCATGTATTTACTAGTGGTAGTTCAAGTATGCACAGGAAAAACAACAATCATGTTTTGTTAGTAAGATACTAGGAAAATGTCAGCTGGTTAGAGTTAGAAGTTAGTTATAGAAGGGGGGGTGGGAGGGAGGGTTGATTAGAATAGGTGAGGTTTTTTGTAATACTCTACATGAAGCAATTTGTATTGAACTATCATGTGCTTCTTTCATTACTAGTGATTTTGACTGTACTGGTGCTGCACACCAAAAATACTGCAAAGATTTTGTAAATCTTACAAACCTTAATTTTTTCATGGGAAATGCCTGTCTGCTTTTGAACGGCTCCTTGTCCTGGTCAGAAATGGGCCCGTATTGTCCAAAATGTTCTCCCCTCCCTAGGGCTGAAATGAGTAGATAGAAACTGTCCTCAATACTTAAGGTTTTTTTTTTTTGCTAGAGACCAATCTTAAATGTGAAAATATGTAATTTGAACTTTAAAATACTTGTTTTATTGTTGTCAGGGTGACAGTACTGTGTATAGGCTAGAGGGTAGGTGTCAAAAAGCCCTGTTGCTGGCTGTTTTACCAATCCCTTCTACAACTTGAGCCAAGCAGGTTGGTTGGTTGTGCCTCAATTTCTGCCTTCAGAAGATTGGACTAATGCTTGCTTGCCAAGGTTGTTTAGAGGCCTAGTTTTGTTTGAGATCTTCAGATGAAAGAGGCTAAAGTAATGAAGTTACTATTTAAAGCAAAAGCATAATTTTTGGGCCTGCTTATAGAAATACAAGCATTGTGACCTCAAGTTTTTCATCTATGAACCAGTTTTGTAATCACATTTTTCAGGCTTAACTTCTAGCATGTGAAAACAGTCAGTGGAACTGCTTGCACACATCAAGAATGTTTCAAAGTGTTTGCAGTTTGGGGCCTATGATATTTGCAAGTGAAATGCTTTGTATGGTTTGAGATTTTTACAAAATCATTGGTGTTCAAATGTAGCACCTTTTAAACATTTGCCTTTATTCCAACTTAATACAATAACATATCTGCATTAAATAGATCCCTTTCATTTTATAAATAAACATTACCTGGCAGTAGAAGTATTGGTGTAACGTTTTCAAATAAGGAAGTCATGCTTTTTATCATGTTGTATGTGACTTAAATGACTGTTTCATATTAAAACTAATCTTTCCTTATGTACTGCTTAAATATACCTGTTTTAGGATATCAGTTCAGTACTTTTTATACAATCTTGAATGTGTTCCACATTGGTGACATGTATTTTTGCAACAACTTTTTTCTTTCAATTTTAAATCGGAGCATGTCTGAAGTAATACATGCATTAGTGCTGTGGTGTGTGGAAAAGTTAATGTATGTAATTCAAATTGGAAAAAAGTTTCCAGACTTTGTCCAACATTAACCCTGTGGCCAGGGATTAAATTACTATGTAATACAAATTATTTCATATCATAATGTGTTTTAAGCTACTCTATGAAGTATGTGAAACATTATTGTTTATGGATTGGTAGCTGGTGTGGTATCTTGCATAGAATGAGGTATGATAGATGGTAGCAAGTCATGATAATTAAGCTGACTACCTTTCAGAACACACAGCACTTATGTGCATTGTCATCTTGTTGCCACAGCTGTTAGTATGAGTTTCATATTATTATCCTCTGACAAATGAGTGAACATCTGGTTGTTCACTCATGGGTGTGAAAATTCTATTCTAACACTCTTTACTTGGTTTACAAAACATGCAATTTTTTTTATCTATTGGATGTGATGTATGCAGGAGGATGTAGAACTGGATGTATTTTAAAGTTATTCGGCAATTACTAAGTTTTGTCTGAAGCTTTTTATATTAGAATAGTCTTCCTTAAAATTGGAAAAGTGTGCTTAGCAGAACTCCTGAGGCATATAAGTATCCTACACTACATCTTGAGTTATGTTCATTCACTTCTTTGTGTGGAACACCTGATTGCTTGTAGGCTTAAGTTTTATATGGAAATAGAGGATCCCATTAGTGCCCTAGTGTTGTGTGTCATCAGTTCTGAGGTGATGAATTCTAAACAGTGTTCAGCCCCTTAGAGGTGCTGCCTATGGCTTAAAGTATCCAGTATCACCCTTAGCTTCCAGGTTCAGAAATGGCTTATCCCAGCATCCCAGAAAATGCCTATTTTTGTATTGTTTGCCGTACATGATTAATTTTCCTTCTCATGTTCAAACAAACTGTCTGAACCCCACCTTTTTACTAATTCAGGAATTGCTGTATTTGAGATAGTTTGGAGTTGGAGACATGAGAGATGTTGTGTCTATTCCTAGGCACTTATCTTCTGAACTTCCATATATTTTAAGGAGGGCAAGCTAATCATGTGCTCTTTTATTTTGTTGATCCTTTCTTGATTTTTTTTTTTTTGATTTTTTTCTTTTTCTGAAATGTGAAATAATACAGAGTTGTTGAGGGACTTTTACTTAAAAGACAGTTTCTCCTCCAGGTTTTTGTATATGGCCTTCAGAGCAGTTACTGTGTTCTTTAGGGCCTTTTGACTCGGAATTGTTTGTCTGCATTCCCCTTTCAGTTTTAAAGATGAGTTGAAAAAGGCAAGTTACCAATCTAGTGCCATCCAAACAATGCAAAGTTTAAGCTGATTACGACTGTTGACATTTAATTTTTTTTTTTTTTTTTTTTTTTTTTGGCTAATAATGATGTGATACCTTTTAGAAGAACATGTATCTGATTCAAGTGTTCTTGGATAATGTATATGGTACATTTTGTCCAACACTGTATGTAACTTCGTTGCTTTCTGTTGTCTGTTTTCAGTTTCTTTTAAAATAAAAGTAATTTTTGTGGGGAAGTTGCCTGTTGATTTTTATGAAGATGATGTAGGCCCTTAGTGTCACAGTTTAGTTGTGAACTTGGCAGTCCTAAGGTGAATGTTGGACTTGATGATCTTAAGGTCTTTTCCAACCTAGTTGATTGTATTAACTCTTAATATTTTGCCTTTGAGAATGCATTTGGATTAGGCATAATCCTGCAAGACACAGTGTGAAGTTATATTGCCCAGAAAAGACAGCTCCTGCCTCTCTTGGAGAGGTCTGCTGTTCTGTAAGGTCATTCATCTGAAGTAACTTCAAAGAAGATTATAGTAGGTCTTGCACTTGAGCCCCATTTCTTTCTTACAGGATGGGAGGGAAGGCTTAGGCACCGTTTGGCTGAATATATAGTTTTAGAGCTTTCTGCACTTGGGATGAAATTATATAAAGAATTATTTATTTTAATTTTTAAAATTATTGTTATGGTAGTCCTGTTTGTTGAGATGACAGAACTAACGTGTACCAAATCAGCAACTGACAGAGGTGGTTCTAAGCCGTACATGGAAAATGGTTCATTTGAACAAATAGCATCTGACAAAATAATCCTGCTCCTCTTAAAAAATATGGAGGGATGAGAGAAATGAGAATTTAGAAAGGATGGGAAGGGATAAAGATTATTAAATTAAGAAAATTTAAACTATTCAAAGGATTTTTTCCTCCATACATTAAAGCCTCCGAAGTCACTAGAAGTGAAGTAACTCCTGGAAGAGATCTCTGTATGTATTGGCAAAGGTCAGAATATTAGTAATATTACTAAGATTTGACTGCAGTATAAATTTCCATCCTTCATAGAACAGGACATGGGAATTTAATAAAAAAAAAAGCTTTCCAGAGAAGAAAAGAAGGATCCTGCATGGACCTTTCTCTTGGTTTACTTGGAAAAAAATATCATAGTGAGAGAGAACTTATTTGTCCAAGTAACCTAGCAATATGGAATGTGTATGATGTAAGTGGTGTTTCTGTGGATACACATCACCACAAGATAAATTTTTTTAAGATAAATCCAAGACCTTGCTCAGTCCCTTTTGTGTCCTTTAGCAGCTAAATCTGCCACTTTGACTTAGAAATGTGTCAGTGACATTTTGTGTCTTCCATGGGGGAAATGCATGGCTTTGTACTGGTGACCTAGCTTTTAAGTAAACAGACTTTTTTTTATTAATATATTGGACCTATTTTTTGTAACTTGAGAGCAGCAAGTACAGGTAATCATATCTATGTCTTGGCTTGTAAAGTATATGTACTTTATGGTCTTTTTGGGAAGAATAAATAATAAGCTGCTACATTTCAGTATATTCTCTGTGGCTAAACTAAAAATGACTCCTAGATGACCAAGGCAGAAGACCAACACTCAAGAAATCCAAGACTTACAGCCCATGCATGAACTCCCCAAAACTGAAGAATGCATCCTAGATGACTACAACTGCATTCTGGAGTGGTAGGAGATTTTGAGTTACTATTACATTATTACCATTCTAGCCAATGCTGCTATTAATACACCCTGATCTAAACCAAAACACTTATCCCCTTCCACCCCAAACTCTTCCATTACTTCATGTAGGAAGCAGGCAAACAGGATTTTGACAACGGTGTGCAGCTGTGGCTTCTCTGCTTTCAATACAGTAGAACTGGGAAAGCTTTGAAAGTCAGCAAAGAAGATAAAGCTATATAAAAGAAATGTAAGGCAAGGGGCCTTCTAGGAAAACATCTCTTTGAGTGAAGAATGGTCTGTATGAAACCTGAATGGCACTGAAGGAATGTTGAGAACTTGCTTGTTTCATCCCTGTCTGCACTTGCCTGAAATTTGTCTTGCAATACATACAACTAAGTGATATTAAATGAAGGTAGTATGAGGCAGGTTTAAAACAAACAGGAGGAGGTTTGTTCTCACAGCGAGACTCTTCCATCAACTTTCATTTTTTTTTCTCTTACAGTTTTAGACTGATAGCAGTCTGTTGATGAAGACACCCAGGTTTAGGTCTGGGTTCAGAGCTGTAAGTGCCAGAAGTTTCATCTGCAGCCGACAGCAAGGCTCCTTTTTCCATGATTGTCATGGTTTAATCCCAACTGTAACTCAGAACCATGCAGTTGCTCTCTCACTTCCCCCCCTTCCTCTGCCCTGCTCGAGGAAGGATGGGGAGGAGAATCGAAAGAATGTAACTCCCACGGGGTTAAGATAAGAACAGTCCAGTAACTAAAGTATAACACAAACCACTGCTGCTACCACCAGTAATAATAATGACAAGGGAAATAACAAGGAAAGAGAATGCAACTGCTCACCACCAGCCGACCAATACCCAGCCCAACTGAGCAGTGATCTAACCCTTCTAATAACTGCCCCCAGTTTATATATTGGGCATGACATGCTGTGGTATGGAATACCTCTTTGATCAGTTTGGTTCAGGTGTCCTGTCTCTGCTTCCTCCCAGCTTCCCGTTTTCCCTGGCAGAGCATGAGACTCGGAAAGTCCTTGTGTCATGGGTTCAGCAGCAGCAGTCATTTTTCTCCTTCTTGGTAGCTGGTCCAGCACTGTGTTTTTGATTTTGGGCTTGCGAACTGCGCTGATAACACCAGTATTTTCAGTTACTGCTTGGTAATGTTTTGTCTTACCAAGGACTTTCTGACCCTCATGCTCTGCCAGGGAGGAATGAAAGCCAGGGGGAAGCAGAGACAGAACACCTGACCCAAACTGACCGAAAAGATATTCCATACCACAGCACATCATGCTCAGGATGTAAAAAACCGAGAGCAGAGACCAGAAGGGTGGGGGTGCAGTGCTTGGCCTGGCTGGGTATACTTGGTGAGCTGGTGTATTTTTCCCTTGTATTTCCCTTGTCATTATTATTACTGGTGGTAGCAGTAGTGATTTGTGTTATACCTTAGTTACTAAACTGTTCTTATCTCAACCTGTGGGAGTTGCATTCTTTTGATTCTCCTCCCCATCCCCCTGGGACTGGGGGAAGAAAGATGGGGGAGTGAGGGAGTGAACTGCTTGAGGAGCTTAAACCACGACACCTTGGTCAGAGTCAACATTACTGAGCAGCAGCTAAAAACATAAGTGTTATCAGAGCTGTTGCCAGGCTGAAAGTAAAACACAGCACTGCACCAGCTACTAAGTAGGAGAAAAAAGGCTGCTACTGCTGAACAGCCGTGCATGTCCTAACCTATGTCTGAAAAGATGTATCATGCAAGGTTTAAAAAGTCACATGCACCAAAATTACCTAAGTTAAATCTCTTCCTTCATACACTTTTTGAATGGTCTTTGAATGAGGAATTTAATTCAGTTCTCAGACACCAGTCCATACAACCGTTCACCCACATTATACTGCTGCAGTTAGTGAGGGTGGAGAACAACACAGAAATTGCATCAGTTACAATGGATTTCTTGCTCTGAAAAAGTTTTAAACCTCTGTGGTAAATATTTTGTTTATATTTATATATATATATATATATATACATGACTTCGCCATCACCATTTGAACATTGCTTTGGAATATAGATAGTAGAACATAAGAATTAAATCTTCAGTGATACACATCAAAAAGCTGATGTATGCAATGTTAAACTCAGCTTTTCTTGGTCGTTTTGAAAGAATTAAAAGGGAAAAACTTGATTTTTTTGATTCAGGATGTTTTTTTTTTTTCCCCAAATAGTTGTAAGTAATATATACTTCTGAGGAACTTAAACCATACCTGAATGTTTATCCAAATGTGTTTGGCTTGCCTTTCAACTCATATTCCCCAGACTGTTTCTTTCCATATACTAGACTTTATTTTGGCAGATACAGTGTTACTGATTGTTTGAGAGAGAGCTAAGCAACAACGTGCAAATTATCTCCTGAGTATTTGGGAAAAAGCGCAAGGTAGACAATATTGGGAGGCAACAGCATGGAGCTGCCGAGTACTTTTTAGAGGACATCTGGGCGTTTCAATGTATTGCTAAGTCAGTCCTCAGCTTTTAATAGTTTTTACCAGGAATTCTCAAGCTAGTAACAGTTTGTCTCTTTATGGAAGCACATTTGGATTGTAAGGGCTGCATTCCTTCCTACTCCACCGAGGTGCGAATGATGAAAACCAGAACAGCGCCTTCCGTGCGCGGTGCCCGGGTAAGTCACGGGCCGGTGCCGGCAGTGGAGTTTCTGTCAGCTAATCTCGCCATGTTTCAGGAGGCCCAACCACCGTGGGCTGACGGAGCTCCCTGCTGCCCCGTCGAGTCCCGGGAACGGGGCTTGCCGTTTAGAACCGTGTTCAGGACTCGCAGGGAAGAGCTCTTGCAGCCGCGGGTGTGCCATCCCTTGCTGCCCATCACGGGCGCCCTGCAGCGCGCCTGGCTCCGTACAGGACGGGTGGGAGCTGCGGCTGCCCTGGGCTGGCGGAGGCGGCCGCTCCCCGGCGGGGCTGCTCGCCCGCGGCACCGCCGGGACGGCGTGGTGCGGGTCGCGGAATGGCCTCCGCGCCCCTCGGCAGCAGTGGCGAACGGAACCGCTGGGCCCTAACAGCGGCTCCGACAAGAGCTGCTCCCGGACACCGCAACTCCGCCGTTGCCTCGGCCAGCGACTTCCGGAGCAGCGCTGAGGGACCCGGAAGTGCTCTTGGCGGGCGTCTGTTGCCCCTAGCAACGGCGGCGGGGCGCCCGTAGCAGCAGGGCCGCCATGCCGGTGTGGCTGCGGGAGTACAGCTGGCGGCAGACCGGCTCCACCGTGTACCTCTCCCTGCCCGTGCGCGGCGTTCGGGTCACCCCCGCCAACATCTTCTGCACTGACCAGTACCTGAAGGTGGGCGGCCTCGCTCCTCTCGCGGCCTTTCTGTCGTGAAGCATTGCTGCTTGGGGTGGGTTGCGTCCATGGGCCTGTGCCTTGGTGTTACTTCATAGTGCTGTTAAAAAGAACATGCTTAATACAGCACGGCAGCGCCGCCAAGTTTATAATCTTTTATAATTGTTAATCTATAATCTCTTTTTTGCTGCAGACTGTTAAATATCTTTCCTACTAAATAGAATGGCTTTACCATTGATTGTGCCTCTCTGTAGTAATGCTCTTGTCACTCAGTAGACGCCAGTTGCCTTTTCTCTCATAAATGGCCTGAGTTATACACATCTGCTTATATTATGAGTAATTGTAAATTTGAAATCTTCTGTTGCAGAAGAACCAATTTTTTTCAATCTCTCTAACCTGATCTAATAAAATGTATAACCTCCATACTGGTTACTAAGCAAAGTAGTTGTGCCAATAGCGTGTGTTTCTTGAGGTTTACCATATGCTCATACTCAGTATTTTGAATATGTGAGATTTAATTCAAAATTATAAATATCAGTACAAATTAATTATACTTTTATAGGTAAGCATCCCTCCTTTTTTATTTGAAGCCATTTTGTACGCTCCTATTGATGAAACAAACAGCACAGCAAAGATTGGAAATGGCATAATTTTCTTCACTTTGTATAAAAAAGAAAAGGCCATGTGGGATTCCCTGACTATAGAAAATGGTAAGTTCTCTACTATGAACAGTAGACTGTGTGTAAGAAACCCAAACTGTGCCAAGACTTTATTAATCAATGTGAACTTCTGCTGCTAGATATCTGCTAAGTTAAACCTTGTTGTTCATTGTTAAAAATAGCAGGTATATGGAAACATAAAAAGAACATCCTTTAGGTCTAGTGCGCACAAAACAAAACAGTGTTTCATGTAAAGCTTACATTTTAAGTGTATATGAATCTTAGTTTTTCATTTTTAGAGATAGTGCTTTGTGGAATTTGAACCATGGTGCGTTTTCCCAGACAAAGCAGCAAAAGGAATTCTGAATTTGTGAGCATGGTGCAGAACATTAGAACTTTAGGCCTAAATTATTGAAATAGTTTTTATTTGTTTTTTAAGGTAACAAGGAGAAACTGCAGTATCTAAGAGAGAATGCTGTTCTAAAAGCCCATGAAATAGCAAAAGAGGAAACAGAAGCAAAAAACGTTACAAAACAGGAACACAGAAAGTATGCTTTGGAGTCCACAATGAAGGTAAGTTTAGAAGGGAATCTGCAAGATAAATCCATGTAACCATTTACCAGGTGATCTGGCAGTTGCTTGTTTAATCATACCTTAAAAGATAAGAAGCACTCATTTCTATTATGGTAGTGGTAAACCTTGTTATTTCTTTGTACTTAAAACATAGATATTAGCAAATATGAAAATGATACAGAAAAGATACTTGGAAGTTGTAGATTCCAATTAGTAACACTAATAAAAACTTTTGGTGAGGAGCCCAAACTTTTGTCAGTTGACTACAGTCATGAGGCAAATCTGTAATCTTTTGTGGCCTTTGCGTAAGCTCAAGTTTTAAGTCATTTAGTGCTGTCAAAAATAATGGTTATTTCTTTTAAATCATACTTATTCATTGTTACATTTTATACCAGACTTGCTGTTCATTGCTTTTTGGTTGTGTATCTTTAGAGTTCTGTGTTTTATGTGCATTTTAAGACACAGGGTTTAAAATTTTAATGTACATAAAAAGTCTGATCACTTCAGTTGTGTTTAAAAGGGTCTATTTAAAGTACACAATGAAATTTTAACCTTGCATATGCAATTTGGACCAAAATGAACTGCAATTAGGTACTTTCTTAGCAATGTTGTACCTATTCTGGCTTTGTAATAATTTCAGGTAGGAAAAAAAATAATGTATTAAAATCAAACCATATACTTCACGTTTTGCATATTCCAGAGAGATGCCTTGGAATATGGCTAGGTTGTTCCCTGTTTACAAGTAAAACTTGTTTCTGAATGTTTCTGGGTCATACCTTTCTAGTGGTAGTAACAGTTAAGAGATACAACTTTTAAAAACTATTCAGTAGTCTTTACTCTCCCAGTCATTTTGAGTGTCTTCCATAACTTTGCTTGTACAATCACATCAATGATGACACTGTGCTTAGGAAATGGAACTGGGAAAATAGTGGTAACTTTTACTTGGTCATCTTATTATTAGCAGATGTTACATATCTCAGGTTTATCATTCAAACAGCTAGAAGAAGCAGAAAGAAAAAGAATTGAAGATCTGAAAGAAAAGGAGAGACAGAAGGTCACAAAGGACTTGGAGTTATGGAAAAAACAGCAAGAAGATGCTGAGAAACAAAAGAGGGTACAAAAAGGAGGGGAACTACATCCAGAGATAGAGCCATTAAAGGAGCGAAAAAAGGAAAAAATGAACAAAACTAGGATTCTTAATGAAGGAACTTCTGAAACCAGACTCAAACCTACTAAAGGTTGTCATACTGAAGTGTATTTTATCGTTCCTTAAAGTGTGGGTATAAATTTATTCCTAGATGTTTCTATTTCATCATTTATCTTTGTCTCCACCACACTGATCTAGTTCTCTTAATTTGAAGTTATTTTGGTGTCTTCATTTTCAGGTAATTTATTGAGCTAAAAGCATGTGAGTTCTTAGCTCTTGTTTAAGCCTTTGGAAATACAAGGGCATGTTTTCTTCTTTAGAAAAGCTTTAGAAAAAAACCCCCAAGCTTTAGAAAAGTAAACCAGAAAGCCTTTCTTACAGTGTAATGCAGGCTTTTGGAGGGTGGAATTCATGTTACCAAAAGTAACCTAACTGCTGGTCTTCAAAGAAACATGCAGTCTCCTTTCATTCTCTCTATCCCACATCTTGGCCCCACAGAGACCCCTTTCAGGGAACTAAAACAACAAAAAGCATTTAATTTTTGTTGGTTTTGTTTGTTTTGGTAAGGTTAGTTTTAGCTCATGCAGTTGCCCTTTCAGAGATTCATGCAAGTGACAGAGATAGTGGTGTAAGAGGAATTTAATTTCATTTGTGACAGACAACGTAGCCAGTAAATAGATGGGATTACACAGTAAGAACATACTTTTTCTTTTTTTTTTTTTTTTTAACCTTCCTTTCAAAAGAACAAGTCTAAACCTTTCTCAAGCTAATACAAGTTTCATTCTAATGCTTAGAATTTCTGAATTAGGTGTACTTCAGACTGGAAGAAAATGAGAGAAACCTATTTTTGCTCCAATTTTCATTTCCAGTACTCCCAATTCTTTTCACAGGTCATGGTTCCTATAATATGTTTTCAGAAAACTTAAAGGAGAAGCAGTTACCAGCTCCTCGATCTGCTGCTACAGTTAAAATCAGCTTTACATCACGAGTTTTCCCTACAGCTCTGCGAGAATCTTGCGTTGCAGAAGAAGAGGAGGTAAGGATTGCTCTCTGGTTTAGTACAATGCTTCTACTGTCTTCCAAGGTGAATTATTTACCATGTGTTTAGCAAGTTGACAAAGATGGTGCATGTGCCAATATTCTTATCTTCCAAGGAAGACTGTATTATTTAAATTCTGGTTTAAAGAAACACTTTTATATAAAAAGTATTTTCACTAAGCATGTGATTGTGCGGATTAATAACTAGCATGTTCCCTTTCCTGGGAGGGGAAAAAAACCTAAGAAAGCAGTGTTAATTTAATTCCTTGAAGTACAGCATTTGAAATGTCTTTATATATACTTATATTTAAGATTCTTCAAGTTCTGTCTTCTTAAAAAGAAGCTTACTATTATTTCTTTTGTGCTCTATTGAGTGAACACAAAGAGTGATTTTGGAGTTCCAAAACAAACAAGCAACAAAAATGTATTAGTGATGCAGTAATGTTGCTTCTTACATGGTAATAAAGTATTTGGGGAAAATTGGAAGTTTTTTTTCACCTCTGACATTATAAAAGATTTCTCCCTGTCCAAATTATGTGGCCAATAGAATCCTTTTGATAGGAGTGAGTTAAGCGATGAAAGCAAAATTCTTTTTTGGATTTGAATTTTGCTTCAGAAATACTATGTGTACATTGTATATTTACAGTGGCTACATAAACAAGCAGAAGCTCGAAGAATAGTAAGTGCTGATTTATCTGAGCTGGAAGACTTAAAAGAAGAGGAGAAGAATCCAGATTGGTTAAAGGACAAAGGAAAGTAAGTTAGATTTGAAGATATATTTAAATGAGTTACATGGTCTATTACTTAGTTTTGATATTTTCTATTTATCCTAGATTCATGTGGTGACTGTCTACATCGTAGAGAATTTATTGACAGCTTATGGGGTTTGAATCTGATAAAGTTATGAGATGCAATTGCTGCAGCTCATGATAGACAAAATGGTTGTGAACACATGGTGCATATTTTTGGTTTGATGTGCAAGGTCTGATAATCAGATACATGGCTTTCAGAACTCATCCTGCCTCTGCCTACATGTGTCCTCCTCTTACTGGTCTTACTATTCTTCCATTGCCTCTAAGAAATTACTATTTGTGTATCTATATGCTATATTGTCAGCATTACATTTGATTGAACTGCAGCTATATTGTTCTCAGAACAGGCTATACATGGCCATTTCCAAGGGAAAAGCAGCTAAAACTTCAAATTTTTGAAAATGAATTATAACAAAAAGTGGGTATTTATTTTGTGATTTATCATCTTGTTTAAAGTGTATGTTTCACTTTTTGTTTTATACTTAGCAAAATGTTTGCAATGGGAAACTATCTTGCAGCTGTAAATGCCTATAACCTTGCAGTGAGGCTAAATAATAAGCTTCCCCTGCTGTACCTGAATCGTGCTGCCTGCCACCTTAAACTGAGAAATCTACATAAAGCTATTGAAGATTCCTCTAAGGTAAAGTCATGCAGGTTCTCAGGCTGCCATCTCATACGTAGTTGTGATTTATTACTGTAATGATTGTGTTTCAGACCCCCAAACCATGCTTCCAAATGCTTGGGAAGAATGGCCTATGTTAACTCAATACATGTTTCTTTACAAGTAAAATATTTTAGGAATATATACACTTGAAAAAAAAAAAAAGGCAACTTTGAGAAACAACAAAAAAAATATATAGAGAGATCATTTGTGTTATGTTGTGGTGTTCTTCATTTTGTGGGAAGAAAATAAAAAAGGTGGTGGTGATAAGGAGGATAACTTAAAAAAAAAAAACAAACAAACCAGCCATTTTTAAAGAAAGGCTGCATTATCTTGGTATTTTAGCAGCCATTATTTGTGCAATGATAAAGGAGTGACCTTAAATGGCACCTATATAGTTTGGAGACAGTTTTCCCAGAATTATTACTGTTTTTAAATTATTTGTTTTTAAGTAATTTTGAACTTCTTGAGGCTTGAAACTTGTTTTTTTCCCTAGTAACTACTTTACTGCTACAACAGAAAAAAAAAAAAAAAGACAGTGTTTTTAGGCTGCCTTTTTTTTTTTTTCTTCTGGGTATATAATATCATGTATGAAAATAGAATACATTATTTGACTGTAAGAAATGCTCAAGACAGTGTTTGTCAGTTTTTAGCCATGGCAGTGAAACTGTACCTAGCAAGCTGTGAGGTAACAGATACAAATTGTAATGACTAGATTCACAAGCCATGTAGTTAAATCTGAATAGTTATTTTCTATTTGAATAGTTATTATGTTACTGTATAATCATAGTAATTGAGAGAAGTGTGTGTAAATGAGAAAAAAACAAACTTAGGCAAAATCTCCCTCTAAATATTTTGTGTGTTTTCATTTGTAAAGGCACTAGAACTGTTGACACCACCTGTTCCTGATAATGAGAATGCTCGAGTAAAAGCATATGTGAGACGTGGAACAGCGTTTTGTCAGCTGGAATTATATACTGAAGGTAAGACCTCAGTTTTGTGTAAATGTGCATGTGAATTTATAGTGATACAGAAATACTTCTGTTTAGCTCAGTGAGACTGCTTAAGCCTTTATTCTTTTCAGGAGAGTTCTTAAAGGAGGCCTATACGATGTAGGTCTCTTTGTTACAAACCTTTATACCACATTCCTTATTTTTTTTTATTTATTAAAAAAAATGTGCTGGCTAATTGCACTTCCACTTGAAAAATATTAACACTTTTGAGAAAATTGATTGTACTCCTAATTTAAGGAGTGATTTGTGTGAAAATACCTGAATTAAATGTACCTATTGAGCTCTCTAAGAATATCAGTTTAATTTTGTAAGGCAAAAAGTGACAAAAATTGGAAGTTTTTGTAAGTACTTTTGAAAGTAGAAGGTAAAGAATATTCCAAATGTCAGGAATGAAACACCAACCTTTTCCCACTGATTACTTTTTTCACCCTGTGAATCACTTTGTTATTCCCTTAGAGCTTCATTTGCACTTGGAAGCCTTTGTTTTACTTCCTCTACTTAAGGTTTTCTTTACCCCCACCCAAGCTCTAGTATTCACAGTTCATGTCTTTTATTCCTTGTTTTCATGCACTTTTTCATCTGTCATTCATTTTTTCACTCCTCTGCAGAAGACTTTTGAACACTCTCCTCATGCACATGTGTGTATACATATATGTATATATGTGAATGAAGACGCTCTGTTTTTGCATTTCAGCACCTGAAAATATTTCCGTAGTAGAGTGTTTCCACTAAAATTTTCTGCAAAATAGTATAAACAGCATATAAATCTATTTACTGACAAAAGTTAAACCTAGTGTCATTTCTGCATGTGACTAGGGAACACTTATTTCTGGTTAGTTGCTAAAGAGGATGCTCTTGTGTCATTGATTGACATTCTTATTAATGTGTCTGTATTAGGTCTCCAGGATTATGAAGCAGCTCTCAAGAGTGATCCAAAAAATACAACTATAGAAGAAGATGCTGAGAAGATTCGACACCTGATTCAGGGCACAGCACCAGATTCTTAATTTAAAAAACAAAAAAGGTACTTTATGACAGAGGTGCCATTTAAGGGCATCAGAAGGAATCTTAGTTCTTTAAATATGTTGTTAACTAGACATTTTTCTTTTTATCCAGAACGCCTACAGAATTGGTAGAATATCGGATATATGAATTTCTATTTTTTTGAAAGTATAGTATAGCAAATATGAATATATATATTTTATATCGTTTTGATACAAAGTTGTCATATTTTTGCCTTCTGTGAAATATTGGCAGGTTGAATATTAAAACATGCTTTTGGTACTTGATTTAAAGTTACTCATAACGAAATGAAATAATTGTCTGTAAATATCTACTGAATCTAGACAGTGAGTTTTGAAACAACTTCAGTAGCTCTGTATAGTGAACACCTGTTAACTTCTTATATTTCAGTTCTCCACCAAAGCTGAAACAGTTGAGTGTTTTATGGTTGTTATCTGCTTTCCTCTTTTCTTATTGTTCATAGTGTTTGGCACATCTGAAACTAAGACACTGAAATCTAATTTCGCAAGCCTCTACCTGTAAGCATAGAGGTAGTGCAGAACGTTCATTTTAACATTAAATAATATACATTGAATATTTTAAGGCTATTTGGAAAAATTTGTCTGGACTGACCAAACAAGGTAAGTGGAACAATTAGAAACCTGTGACATTCTATTGTAATGTAGCAGTAAATTAACCCTGTGATAAATTTTCCTGTCAATGACTATGACTGACTTCATCCTACTACGGTTAGTAATCTTGTGGTGTAGCTGTAAAGAATATTCTAAATAAAACCATTGTTATTTACATGAGAATATATGTTTTTCTTGAGCTATTATTTTAATTTGTTTTGTGTTGACACTGGCCCATATCTCAGGTATACTGGTGTGATTAAAGGTTCTCAAAAATGGGACCATCCCGGTGAGGCTAAAAGTGCTGTAAAATGACATGTGTGACACTGTGTGGACAGTGGAAGAATGTCATATATGATTGTGTGTGTATATATATGTGTTAGCATTTGTATTACTGTGACAGCCTGTAGCACTGGGCTTAAGTGGTTCTGTTTTGTTAGGCATTCTATCCAAATTATGACCATTTCAACTGCACCCTTTCAGTAGCTGTTCTAGCAGGCTTGTGAATTTTCCACATCAGTCTGTTTCCTGAAGACTACGTGTGACCGATTTTTGTCCTTAAAAGAAAATATTTACTATATATGTTATTCTGTGCAGATTTTATACTCTTGGGTCAGGGAGGATTTGGCAGGCACTGCTTCCAGTTGCTTCACTTAAAGCCTTGAGAGGAGTGCTGAGGTGAGTCTGAAATGTCTGGGGTAACTGCTGTTCCTTCTTTCCTGCAGGTATCTAATGCATTGCGATGGAAAGGGGTGAAAATTCTTTTTTTACAGTAGCTGGAAGGAGGGCAATGCAGGAGCATTAGTGCCTCAGTTGAATTTAATTATTTACTTCTTATATATATATAATTACTGAGGGGAGGTGGGAGCTGAGGAGGACAAACAGTGGCAATGGGAAAAAGAAAATGCAAAGGAGCAGACATGGTTACAAGCTCCTGATTTGTATTTTGATTCCAGAGCCTATTAGGACAATCTGTATGCATCTGTACAGGCCAGTTGTATTGTAATGGTTTGTTACAGCTGGTTTTCTTCTTGTAGATAGGCAACTTTTTTATTGCTATGAAATAGAAACAGTGCCCTCTTTAAAGGTTAGGGAAGCAAATGTGCTTGGTGGCATGAACAATATCTGCCTGTTTCATTTGGTTGCATTGGAATTGATGGGTGTTAAACTTCTGACTTCAGTACTTGAGCTGATGATGTGTACACCATGTTGAAGTCACACTTCCTTTTGGTATTAATGTCCTGAGATGTAGAAATGTGGAGACTGACTTTAAGTTTTGAAAACAGAAAATACTGTAATTAAAACAAACCTTCAGGTCAATGACTCTTAACTATTTCTAAAAATTAGAGTTCCACATTTATGATACCAGTTTTGAAAGTTGTATTTTTGTCGGTTTAGGTCAGATGGAAAGATGGGCTACATCCTTTTTGATGCATCTTATTCAACCCACATGCTGGCTGTGGCTGAGATTGAGTTCATTTTCTTCACAGTAGCTGGTATGGGACTCTGCTTCAGAGCTGCGCTGAAAACAGTGCTGATAACAGGAATGTTTTAGTTACTGTTGAGCAGTGCTTACACAGTGTCAAGGCCTTTTGTGCTCCTCACCCCACCAGTGAGTAGACTGGGGGTGCACAAGAAGCTGGGAGGGGACTTAGGGAATCCTGACTGTCGTGGTTTGAGGCGTAAATCAATCTGCCTGCCCACTCACTCCTCCCAACCTTCCTTCCCCCCCACTTTACGG
>JASSUY010027023.1:0-12104 GCA_032466535.1 Forpus xanthops | reverse complement strand
GATATGACAATATAACATTAACAAATGTTTAATGACATTTTGCCTGAATAATTCAGAATTACTGAAACCAATAAGAGCATGTCAATTTTTGTTTTCCCTTTTGCCAACAGTTGTCATTGATTCTATTTACAAAGTCACCGAAGGCCGACAGTCTGAAATCTTCCACCGCCATGCAGAGGGGAACTTTGACCCAAGCTGTTGCTTTACCATTTACCATGGCAACCACATGGAGTCACTGGATCTGATTACATCTAACCCAGAAGAAGCTCGCACCTGGATCACAGGACTGAAATATTTGATGGCTGGAATAAGTGATGAGGACTCACTTGCTAAGCGACAGAGAACACATGATCAGTATCCTTTTATGAGCCTGAGCTCCAGCTTCTGATTCAGTGTTTCTGGCGTGTATTTTTTGTGTTCTCGTGACTTCAGCATACGGTGTCCTTTCACCTGCTGTTATGTGTTCAAAAACCTTACCATTGATTGTGATGAAAGCTTGAGTAATGGGTTTGACACGGACACTTGCTTGTGCAATAAAGCATCAGCTGTGCCTTAGGGATTTCATTAATCTGCATTGAAGTCAGGGGATGCCTCATAGCAGCCTTCCAGTATCCAAAGGGGGGGATATAAGGATCCTGAGGAGGGACTATTTGTTAGGGTCTGTAGTGATAGGACATCAGGGGATGCCTCATAGCAACCCTCCAGTATCCAAAGGGGGGGATATAAGGATCCTGGGGAGGTACTGTTCGTTAGGGACTGTAGTGAAAGGACGAGGGGTAACGAGTTAAAACTTAAGCAGAAGAAGTTTAGATTGGATATAAGGAAGAAGTTTTTTACTGTAAGGGTGGTGAGGCACTGGAATGTGTTGCCCAGGGAAGTTGTGAATGCTCCATCCCTGGAGTGTTCAAGGCTGGGTTGGACATAGCCTTGGGTGGCATAGTTTAGCGTGAGGTGTCCCTGCCCCTGGCAGGGGGGTTGGAACAAGATAATCTTAAGGTTCTTTCCAACCCTAACTATTCTATGATTCTATGATTTCTAGTTATCTCAGTAAATACTAACCCCAGCATGATTTCAGGATTTCTGTCATCTTCTCTTTGCCCAACTATGTTTTTATTCTTCTGCTACAAATTGCAAATTCCATTAGAAGGGACTGTTTTCAAGGTACTGCTAATTGAATACTTGAATTCATTAGCCTCTGCACAAGTGAAACTCAGTGTTTTTAGGAGTCTTCAAGTAAACTGTCTAGTAATTCCTCGTCAACTGTTTCTCTTGGTCAGTGTATGTCAGATACGTGTCTGCTTCTCAGCCTCCATTGATTGTCAGGAGCACTAATCTTTAAAGCTCCTTAAATGTTTGTTGTATCCTAGCAACCAAAATGAACTTCTTATAAAGATCATGTCCACTGAATATTTCCTTGATGTGCTTGCTTTCACAACAATGTTGACTAGTGTTTTAGGCCAGGTTGGACTGGGCTTTTTGCAGCCTGGTCTAGTGGAAAGTGTCCTTGGTAATGGCAGGGGAGTTAGAAGTGCGTGATATTTAAGGTCCCTTACAAACCAAACCATTCTATGATTCATTCTATGTTAAGTACAAAGAACATTCTTCCCACTAAACCAAAACCTCCCCCCAAAAAAGCCCCAGAACAATGAACCAATAAACAACGATTTTATTGACTAAAATTGTAGCCTGTCTCTTCTGCCACGTGTAAATCTACAGTGGTCACTTGTAAATATTCCTTCTGAAGAATATGCATCAGGTATTTTTAATTTGTATTTCCAGTGTTTAATTCTGAAACAAGATAGGCACAGATCCATTTGGAGGATATATTGCATGCTCTGTTGCACGCATACTCAGTTTGCTATATTCATCCACAACTTTTCCAAGCTGCATGTTCTCTACTGGTGAAACATCACTTCAAGTCTTGTTTGTGGTATCAAAAGGAGCAGCTGGGAGACTGCAGATAGAATGACCCCGTACCAGTTCCAGCTAACATAGGAGCTTTGCAAAAGCTGCAAAGGGATATGCGTGCAAAGAGGGGGTGAAAGGTACTGGTTAGAAAGTGGAGAGATTCAAGCAGAATGGAAGGAGAAGTGGAAGATGATGTTGAAACAAGCTCAACAGTATTTGAAAACTTAGACTATGTTTTCAGAGAAATTAGTAGCAGAAATGAGGGCATGAAGGGGCTGGTATTCTGAACCTGTAAATAATAGTCCAAACTAGTACCAGTTTTAACCTTTAAATGAAACTGTATCGGGGCAGAGAGGAGGGGGGAAAAAAAACTGGTTTAGTGTCAGCTCAAACCCATGTAAACCTGCAGAACATCCCAATAAGGGTTATGTTAAAGACGAACTCTACGCTGTGTGAAGAATCATCTCTTGTTTTCTGAATTTTACAGCTGTTGGCTTTATTTGGTGCCATTTTGCCCTTGTGAGGGGAGAAAAAGCAAATGTAATCCATTTTCTGTGTGCTACTGACAATTCTGATGCCTTCTGGAAGTGTAGCACAAGGTGAGGACAAAGATAATGGAGATAAAATGGTGGACAAAGAACTTCTCCAGAGATGGAAGAGGTATACAGAAACAGGTGAAAGAACTGTGTGACAGTCTTGGAGGAGAGAGCATGGAAAAACAAGAATGGTTAATTTTTAATGAGGTTCTTATGGACACCAGAGACGGATAATCATGTACTTGGGCTGATTTAACAGTGTTCCTTATTCTATCCTCTTAAACTAGATTAACGTCACCCCTGATACAGATGGCTGTGGAGCTTGATTCCTTAGAGTTGAGTCACAAAACCACTAGCCCTCAAATATAACTGTCTTAGTTGCACCAGGCAGGAGGTGTAATAGCAGATTGTACCACAGGGTGTACAGTAGTAAAAATGCTTTGGTTTGGCATGAGTATGTGGAGAGCAATGTAGATAGAAACATGTCTTTGCCAGCAATAACTTTATTTTGCAGTGTTTCTGTGATAACAATAGTGCAGGCTGTGGGAAGTCTTAATGCAAATGTTCTGTCTGGAAGCGCTGATTTAAGGAAAACTTGTTTCTGAAGGCTGGATTGAATCATGTCCAAGTTTTTCTTCCTGGAAGGTATTAAGGTCTCTGCTGAGAAGTATTAATTCAATGCCCAGAAGAGTTGGGGCAGAGACCTGTTCTTCTGAATTTGAGTCTTGTCCCTTACCTCCTAACTGCTCTGTCTCCCTTTGCCACAAGGAAATTGTACCTTTCCTTGATACATTTGTAGCTGGGTCAAACAAACCTTTGAGGAGGCTGACAAGAATGGAGATGGCCTGCTGAATATTGAAGAGATCCACCAACTGATGCATAAACTAAATGTTAACCTGCCCCGCAGGAAGGTCCGGCAGATGTTTCAGGTTGGTAGTCTCTAACACCGTTTTGCTGTGGTAAGATAGTGCCAGTTATGGTCTGTTTCTGGACATATCCAGAATAGAATTTGCAGAATAGGCTTTAAACTCTGTCATTTCCAGGACTTTGAGCCTTAACCTTTTTGTAGACAAGGATACATCAGAACATTGTTTTAATGATTTGAACCACACAGAAGACAATTTATTAATATTACTTTTTCAGATGCCTGGTGGCTTTCATCTCTGAACTGAATTGTTCTATGCTGGCATTGATGGACAATGAAGTTACTCTGTTCCTATTGAAATGCATTTTCATTTCCTTTATGGAAAATTATTTAATAGAAACTGACTTTATGACGGTAACTGGGGTTTTTTTGTTTGTTTTTAAAAAAAGCTTCTTACTTAGCCAGAATAATTTTTTTTTTACTTCTGTCTGAAAGCAGTTACCATTTTCCAAGAGCCCGGGTATTTACTGTAGGAAAGAAAAGGCAAGCCAAGGACATACTGAAGAGCAAACTAAATTTTTCTTTAGTCTTCAGAAACAGTAGCAGCCAAAAGCTGGTTTGCTATAAAACATGGGAAAGTTGAAGAATCATCTAAGGTTAGAAGTAATTTGTTTTTCTGTCATAAAACCCACATTAGAGATACATCTATGGGGTTTTCAAGTTACTCCCCAATGACTTGAGAAGTGTGGAAACTGGTGGGGTTGTGTTGCAGTAATGAATTCAGGTTGTACTTGTTCCCACGAATGATATCTATCATTTAAGATTCGTAGTAGATATAAAACGCTTTAAAATCCAACTCAGCACCAGATAGCTGGGAATTATTTTCTTCTCAGCTTACTTTGTGATCTGAGTTTATAGCTCAGATGGCATTAGAACTAAGAAGATGTAATGAAATGCAGCTCCCTGAGATCCTCAGGTTTTGCTGATACTGTTCACTGCTACAGGAGAGGGAGTTGTGAAGCCATGTACCGAGAGGAAAAATAATGTAGTTCTGTCTGCACTGTTAAACTGTCTAGGAATGAGTGCTAGAGCACTCCACAAACCATTAGCCTTTGTATAATCAGAGACAACTTTTGATTAAAAATGAAATGCTTCACTTACTTTCATTTTGCTGCACTTGCTGCCAGCATGTACCAGAGTTAATGTCCTAGACTTTACAGACATGGTTAAAGTTATTAAGGTTGAGTAGAAATGGAGTGCTGAAAGTTTGTTTACCGTTAGTCATTCAGGGCTCAATCCTAGAGATCTTACCCCACAAGCAGTGCTTTGTGCCAGCAGTTCTATGGACTTCTAGGACTTAATGCAGGATAAAGGGAGTAGCAAAATAATGGTGGAACAAATCCTTGCCCCTATATCTAGCTACTCTGCCCTGTTCGTGCACTTAATCTGCTCAGGTGGTACTTTTATGTGACTTGGCATTACAGTTCAGACATGGCACAAATAGAATCTGGCCTGGAGGAACACCTGTGGTCCACGGGGATGGCTGGACCTATGAGAGTCCAGACCCTGCACCTGGGAATGGAGTATGGGGCTGCTACTTCAGCTGTATGTATGTACTAAGAGTAAAGATGGTTTCCTGTTCTAAGACAAGCTTCAAAGTTAAGTGGAGCTTTTTATGTGAAGGGGAAAGTAGAACATGAACCTTGGAAAGCAAGCCAGGTCAAAGATGTTCATTGCATCTGCTCCTCTTCTGTAGAAAAAATGAGGTTAGACACCAATTGGAAGAGCATTCTTGTGAAGGAAGAAGTGATAGCAGGATGAGGATGTCTTCAGCCTGGAGAAGAACTTGATTTGGTGTACCACTGTAGACAGAAGACCATAGGTTCAAAGCCGAGTCAGTGTTAAAAGGGCATTATTCATGGGAGCAATAGCATACTTCTAAACATTTGTTTCATTTTTTTCTCCATTATCTGCTTATGGCCTCAAATTTAGCAAGAGTTGTAGTTTCCATGAAGTTTGTTATTTGTGGAGACCTACATAAAGTTTGACAGCAGTTCTCCAGAATATATTCTTTGTTTTGAAAATCCAAAGCAATCCCCTTAGGCAGATGTTCACAGTAAAAAGCTTGTATTAACATGCTTTTAAGTACCTTTTTCTTCTCTTTCTACCTCTGAGGATAAACAAAACCTGCCATCAAGGCTGAGGCTATTTGGCATATGTTGTGGTGTGGAGTTATTGCTGCTGTAGACTTGTCCCCTCTACAGAGTGCTGACAGGGGGCTGAGTGTGTTGCAGTTTGAATTACCGTATGAGACTCTGATATTGTCCTGAATGTTTTAAAATCTGAGACCTTGTTGTTAGGGGAAGCCATGGCTGAAATTACTAGGTTCCTTACTATGTTTCAATCCAGGATAATTGCATAGCATACAGGAAAGTAACAAGAGATCAGAATAAAGCCTCTTAATGGGGGTAATAAATTCAAAACTGAAGATGAAATTGAGACTTTCATAGGACACTTGTAGCTTTAGCATGGCAACTGTTTTCACCAAAAAAATCCAATAGATGGTATTTTTGCTACTGGTATTTGTGTCTGAACACAATCTTGCAGCCTAGAATTTATTAGATTCCTGTTTGTCTCTGTAAAACCTGTTCCGCTTTGTTCCCTGAATTCACCTCTATTTAGCATGCTTATCAGAGCTTCTTTTCCTCTTAGGAAGCAGACACAGATGAGAACCAAGGAACCCTAAATTTTGAAGAGTTTTCAGTGTTTTACAAGATGATGTCCTTACGACGAGATCTCTACTTATTGCTCTTAAGTTACAGTGACAAGAAGGATCACCTCACTGTTGAAGAACTTGCCCAGTTTCTAAAGGTGGAACAAAAGGTATGGGAATACTAGGCAGCCATATATATATGAACATATAAATATATCCAAGCATAGGGAAAGAATGTTCAGACAGCTGTTGTGTGATTGTTCTTCCCTTTGCCTTTCTCTGTACTCATGGCACATCAAGTACTTTTATTTCAATCATAGCCGAGACCTTTTTGATTCTTGTGTTGATGGTTTTATGCAGTTACAAGGTTGGTGTTACAAACATGAAATGTTTAGTTTTGATTTCCTGAGAGTGAAGTTTCCCCATGTGCCTGCTTGCCACTTGGAGCAGTTACTTTGTGCTCCTCTGTCTGAGGACAGCCTGATGAGATCTTGCCTACAGCAGAATTCTCTGCATGCTCCAAGGAAGTGCTTCATATTGAATTATGTGCCCTGTTATGCTTCCAAGTGATAGGAATCAAGTGGAAGTGTTAATGCCATGGCCATATTGGTACCGAACTGGTATCTTCTGTGGTTAAAAGGGCAGCTGTTGTATGCAGCCCAAAAGAAACTAGTGGCAAAAATGAATGTCCCTGATCATTTTAATTGAGCTAAAAAGGAAGTAATTTTATAACAGTTACACCCTTGGAACATGCACATATAATTATGTAAAGCTTTTTGTTAATTATTTAGTATGGGCTAGTGCATTTTGAGTTAAGCCTTCTTGAGAGAGTAACTTTCCTCTTATTACTTCTCTATGCTAATTATAGAGTATTACAGAAGTAACAACGGATGTGGTGTATAATGAAAATGTGACAAAAAAGTGTTGAGAAGTGGGGAGTAAGTACACTGATAGAAAAAGAGTATTTTGAAGTAACTATGCATGCTCTCTTGGGAGATGTTTTAAAGGGATAGAATAAGATAATATATTCCAGGGTGTGTCTGTATATGTCAGGCTATGATCTGAAACAGTGTGTGTGGAAGGATATCAGGAGCCAGTATCCCAAAAGGAGTAGGGAACTGATAAGAATATCAGTGTTGGTATATGGACTTTGAAAACAGGAGAGGCTATAGAGTTTGTTACTATCAGGTAAGGAAGACAGGACCAGGTCATCATGCCTGGTCAATCTTTGCTGCTTTCCAGAAGAAAAAAAAAAAAAGCCCTCTGTGACAACGCAAACTCTTGATTGGAAAGCAAGATGATTCCTTCCTCCCTCTCTCACACAAAAGGATGATCACTATAACAGATTTATGTGGTGACCCAGTATGTCATGACATCTTACATTGACACCTTGCACTCTTGCACTGAAATTGGAAGAATGGCTTTGATTATTTGTATTTTGACTTTTCTTAAAGAATAAATAACTGAGCAACTAAAGCCTAAACCATTACAGTACTTTCAACATGCTGGTGGATTTGCATCCTGTCTAGGAATACTTGTTATTAGCATTGTGCTACTTTTCTTACTTCTCCTTCCCTTTTTTTTTTTCCCTAATTTCTTTTCTACTTTACATTCCCTTCTCCCACTTCCTTTCCTATGAGAATGGGAAATGAGAACAATTCGCATTCTTAGCTTGTGGGCCTTCGGTAGAGAAGGTCTCTCCTATTACCTGGCATTGCAGTACTTTGCAGCTTCAGATAGCATTAGACTTTTGCAATAGGTTTGTGTGACATGCATTCAATCAGATTGGTGAAATCAAAAGTAATTTCCCTCTTCTTTCTCATGCTTCTACACTGAAGATTAGGGATAATGTTGGGGTTTTGTACTACTGTAGGATTTTATTTTAGGAAAATTAATTGGTAATTCAAACTTCAGTTGTTAAAAGCAAAGTCTTACTGGTTATTCAAAGGCTGATACTCTTGTAAAGGAGTTATCTCCATCAGACCTAAAGTATTTAACCAGAAATATAAAAAGAAGCTATGTATTCAAGAGATTTTTGAAACATTGCTGTTGGCCATCTACAATAATTCATGTATCTAAATGTTCAGTTATTGATAACAATCAATGCTCTTTTATATTAATGTAGTAGTGAAATACTTTAAAACTTAATGAAAAAAATTTGAGTAGCCTAAGTCATCACTTCTCATTCTCCAGTTAAAAAGCACAAATCAGTGGGCTTTTCCCTAGCAGATGCAGCTTTGGACTAGATTAGACATTTTCATTCCTAGAGCACACAAGTATGCTGCCACTCAGCCATCAAGGAGCTGTACGGGATAATGAAACATTAATACTAGCCAGCTCATGCTGAAGAAGGGCCTGCTGTGAATAGTGTTTGCAATCAAACAGCAATATTTGCTGGAGATAATAGTTTTTTTTTTCCTACTGAACTGTTCTTTTTCCTATAATCCTGTGTAATTCCTGCAGGTGTTTCATGATTGTTGGCTTAGCTAGGAAATATAAATGTTTGGAGAAGGAGATGGGCCAAACCATGCTTTCCCTGCGCAAAAGCAAAACAGGGGGAAGGGCAAAGGGAAGAAAGACTAGAAAATAGTTCCATGTTTCTCAACTCATATGGCAACTTAAGCTGAAGTGCTCACATGCTTGCCTTCTGTTATTGTACCTCTAACATTGACATGTGCAGTTTTTCCCCTCTTCTGGTAACTTTTCATACTTAGGCCATAGCCTTCTAGTTGTGATGAAATATGGTCAGTCATGGCACCCAAATTTCTTAGGAGGAACCCAGGACTTGGCAGGATCAGATCCTTAAAGAAAACGAGATTGAGAAAGTCAACATACTTCTAGATTTCCACATAGCTGAATTTCTGTTGCTGGGAATCCTGAGCTACAGGAAATAATGGAAAGCACAAATTCATCAAAGGCCACAGAGAGGGCAGAGTAAATAAAATTGGTGTTGCTATCTGAAAGAGAAGTCCATTAGTAAGAACAGTTCACAGAGAGACTGTTTTCAGATTTAAACAATAAATACTGTATAATCTGCATGATGACTGACCTCACTTCTGCCTCTTCCTGAAGCAGTCATGTTAACAGAGATGACATACTGTTTGAGAGGAGGAACTGCATGTTCCTCTGCTTCCAGACTGCTCTGCATGTCAGGGTATTTGAGCTGACTTTGACAAAGGATGCTGAGTACCACCAGTAAACAATAATGGTACAAATAAGCTGCCACAAGTTTTAGTGTTGCTATTGTCATCCTGTGATATTATTAGTAGAGGAAATAAAATACACCCAATTGTATTTCTCACTTTGGTTCTATACAGCTTCAGGATGGCATGAGAAGAGCTGAGCGACAAATGCTGCTACTTTCCTTTAAAATGAAAGGAAATAGAAGTGTATGGTGATACTTTGGCCACACTAGTCAGTTAGGACTTCAGCTGCTGGCTAGTTGAAGCTGATGACAAAACTCTGTTTCAGAAGAGCTGCTGGTTTTCATTTTAGAATCTAATTATTTATCTCAGCCTGTGTATTATAGTGAACACTCTTGGAAGTAATGAAATCACAGAAGTGGAAAATGCATGAAAATGAAATCAAACCCTGCTGAATCTTTTTTGCATGTTTAAATGGATTATATTAAATAATAGAACGTCATAGTTCTCATTTCATCAGTATTGCCCAGTACAAATATTAAGTGTGCTTAACAGTTGATTTTAATTAAATTAAAATGACGCACCTTTTAAGTGATTGCTACCTCTCCTATTTTTATCCTCAAAGATAAGAGCTATGAGGCTTGTGCCAACAATAAAAGCAAAATTGTGAAGTCCTTTACAGTAGTGTTACTGACTGTCTTACTCATATTTGACTGATCTCAATATTTGATCATAAGCTTTTTCAACTGGACCCAGAACACTGAAGTAAGGTTTGACATGCTGGTGACATGGTATTTAAAGAAAGTGCACCAATGCTGTTGTGTTTTTTTTGTGTGTTTTTTTGTGCAGATGAATAACGTGACGCCAGAATATTGTCTTAACATCATACAGAAGTTTGAAGTATCAGAAGAAAACAAGAAACAAAATGTTCTTGGGATTGAAGGTAAAGGTTTTGATTTCAAAATTATCTTTGTCTCTATATAATGTAGTGGAATGGAAAACCTTTAACAGTGTTTTGGTGTAGCTTATAATATTTGACTGTGATAGGACATTAAGTAGATTAGCAGTCTGATCAGTAGTGGAGGTGCATTTTTTGTGGGACGCAGCAGTGATGAGAGTAGGTGGAGCGAATTAACAGTTAGTATTATACAGTGATACATCATAGCCATCAGACAGTAATATGAATGCCTTGGGCTTGAATGAATTTGTTGCTGAGTATTTGTAAAACACAAATGTAAAACATTCTGTACCATGTGATTTATGCCACAGCTTGCTCATAACTGAAACAATAAAAGCAAAGTTTCCATTCTGCTCTGTCTTTGGAGGTTTGGAATTGCTCCTGTGCAACTCAGTGATTTATGCGTATGTGAAATAAACATATGAAATGAAATTCGGGTAGTTGCATTTTCTTTGGGTTTGAAAACCTTATTCATCTTGTTTGCTAAAGCAATTCTAAAGGGTTTATTTGTTCAGAACCCAGCTTGGAATCAAATGAAAATCTGAACAGGCATGAAATAGATTAAATGCCATGGTGTGTTAATTTGCCCAGAAGACAGCCTTCATGAAGCAGCATAATTTATATGGTAACTTTGGGATGTGGGAAGGAGAAATCTTTCACATGGTACTTAAATCCTTGGTATAACCTCCCAAATCTTAAAGAAGCCTCTGGTGTGACCCAGGGCGCTGCACATGAACTGAAGTAAGGAAAGCTTAATGACCAAACCATGCACTTAGATAAAAAATATTTCTGAAAGCATTCCTGTTCCTCTTAAACTTACTGCTGCTGCTTTTGTGTTTGAGTTGCTTTCAGGGTTAGTGTTGTTTGCACTATCCTTTTGTAATATTTTATATTTTTCTGTCTCAAAGGAGGTATTTTTAAAACTTTATCTAAAGCTGATTTACGGAAGTGTAAAACCAAGTACCATCTTCTCAGATAAACTTGCAGCATAGGGAAAACTGGAAACTATAGTGAAATTAGCTAGATGTTTGAGTTGGCTAGCATGGTCCCCATGATCCCTGCACTACAGTGCAGCCTTTTGGGTGGTGCTACCATGTCTACATACTATATTCAGTCAGAGCTTATAGTAAAGGAGTGTCACTGGGGCAGAGTCAGCTATAAACTCGGGGAGTGGGGGAAAGGATGGGAGGAAGCATTTGCTTCAAAGTCAGGATGTCAGTCTGGCTCCCACTTCAGTCCCGTGATCTGTATAAGAAAGATTTGACACTTAAACTTTGATAGAACTGTGTTATTTTGCTTTGTTCTTGACACTGCTGTTCTTTCTGAAGATAACTTCTCAACTTGGGACCCATGGAGCATTAACAGCAGTATGAAGTCCTGGCAGCTCTGCATGATACCAGACCTATACTCTTGCAGGTGTCATAACCTTTATCTCTTCTGCTGCCCAGTATTTGAGGGATTTCCTCTGCTTCCTCTTATTTACGATACATTACACTTGTGACAGAGCAGAACAGAATAGCTCTTACCTGCTACCATCACAAGGGTCCATTGAGGGAAAGATGGTGCACATGTCAAATTCTTTGCATCCTGCTGAACGTGAGGGTGAGGTTCCTCCCCCCCCTCCCACCTTCCCATCTGTATTCCCAGCAAGCAAATCACTTGCCCTCCAAGGCACAATTCATTATCCAAGGAAATGCAGACTGATGCTGCCAAAGGATTTGACCCAAATTCTCAGTTATACTGATGCTTTAACAAGGATCATGAGGGGATAAGGGATACCAGTTTGAGAAGAAGGGGGAGGAAAAGACTGGTTTTACAACAGTAATGACTTGTGGTTTTGCTGCTTACTTTCTGCAGCAGCATACTGAGAGGACAAGGGGTAATGGGTTCAAACTTAAGCAGGAGAAGTATAGGTTGGATCTGAGGAAGAAATTCTTTACTGTAAGGGTGGTGAGGCACTGGAATGGGTTGCCCAGGGAAG
>JASSUY010027022.1:0-11526 GCA_032466535.1 Forpus xanthops | reverse complement strand
AGTTATCCTACACAGGGCATATGAACACGTCCTGAAAGGATTAATTTGACAACACAGGCAAGTTACAGCTACACTCTTCCGTGGCTTTCGTTTTGTTTCCTTTGCACTGTGTTGTTTGGTTTTCTGCTTGGTTTGGATTTGTATGTGTGTGCATGCGTGTGCTGTTGGGTTTGGCAGGGTTTTTGTTGTGTGTTTTTTTTTTTTTTTTGGGGGGGTGGGAGGGGTTGCTGGCATTTATCTCTTTATCCAAGCATTCCTCAGAAATAAGGATTTTTCAAAGGGTCACTGGATCACCCTTCCCCATCAATTACTTTTTTTTACTTCTCATCAAATTTTTAAGACTTTAAACAAACTTATTGGGTGCAGTACAGTACTGTAGTAATGTTTCTCAACATCACTATTCAACAAGCAACTTAATATATGAGAATAGAGAACTGGATGTTCTCAGAAGACTAAACATGAGCACCTTTTGCACATGCTAATGAAGTGTTTACAAATCTCAGACTTCAACTACTATTTCCAAGTCAATCACTACCCCACTGGCAATGACAGCATGCTAATGTCACACAGCTGCTTACAGGGACCAACCCAGGCCCTCAGTCTAAAAGCACAAGCCTTCAATGCTTGAGTTAAAGACAGCTTCAAACCCACTAACCTTCACGTGCAACCTAGCCATGTGTAGAGAAGCATTACGATGGCAGCAGCAAATACAAGCAATGAATATATATAAAATTTATACATACACACACATACATATATGGTTGCCACCATCAATGTGGATAACAGTATTAATAGAAAGTAAATTGTTTCAATCATGGGATCACACTTGTACAATGTGACAGACAACTGTGCATGCTAAGTTGCTCATTTGACACACACCGCAAAATAAAGTCACTAGCTGCGTAACTCTTACTTTTACAGCAGGTGGAAAAAGGAAAAAGAACAACCAACCCCCCAAAAACTACAAAAGCAGTCTCTGAGGATAAGATAATGAGCTACAATTAAGAGAGTTGAAACCACTCCAAAATTAATATAACCAAGATAGTCTGGATCAGACATTGCCCCTTTTACTCCTATTAAAGGGAAAACCAAAACCAAGTTTAATCACACCAAGACAGTAAGATTAGCCTGGATGCTTTTCCAGACTGCAGCTAGTTTGTGAAGTTCTGGGTGTTTCTTAGTTTTATTTTAATTTGGGGGAAGGGTAGGAGTGGTGTTTTTTGGGGGTTAGGTTTTGTTTAGTTTTGTCTGTCTGTAAGCAGGAATGACTTCAGCAAAAGGAGATTCTGCAACTGAACCTTATAGTCATCTATAACTGTTGCAACTGGACTGGTTTCTTGGGGATTGGGAAACAAAAAATAACCCCTTCAATATTTGCTTTCATGTTAAGAGAACAGCCTGTCCCCTCTTCAAAGCCACTGTCACTTTAGCAGTCTGCTTCCATCTGGCAAGTTACACAAGCAGAACTGGCTTATTGATCAAACAATGTGCACCTCATGCATTTGTGCTGAGACAGACACCACACAGTCTCTGCTGTATGTACTGCTGTAATTTATTTCGTGCAAATTTCTATTTTCTCCAGCAAACATTCAGTCAGGCACCAGTGACAACCCAAAATGCAACTACAAATTTGCAACACCCAGCACACAGAGGGCTTGGAACGGACAAGGGACAGGAAGCTGCATCCGAGCCCTGGATTTTGATCTTGAATTAAGGTAGGTTTAGAACACATTCACAGCAGCAGTTTGGAATGCTATACACAGCACAACTTCACAAGCGAGACACAGGGACTGTCTGCACATCTAACAGAAAGTTTCACCCTCTCCCAGGAAAAAGCTGGCAGAGGAAATATTCCAAGAGTTAAGCTATTCAACACTGTATTTGAGTATCACTCCCATTTCTTCTCTTTGCAAGAGAAGCTTCAGTGTAAAAACCTGACTTACACAACAGCACTGCTTGCAAAATGAGCCCAAAAGATATTAGAGTTTATTTTAAGCTGGAGCAAGTGTAGTACTGAACAATGATGTTCATTTTGTGGTTTTAGGAGCCTTCAGGAGAAGAGAATGTATTTTGCCCTTCACACTCTTTATCTTCATTCATGTGAAGCTTCTCACAGCAAAACTTACAAATAGTTTGCCCTTTTGCTCATTCTATTATATACATTTCCAAGATTTTTTTAAAGTATTTTAAGGTTAGACTGATTAAAAAGCCAACATCTACCAACAGAAAAATGGAAATGAAAACTTCTCCTTAATAGTCCCCTCCCACCCATGGATGATTTGCTTCCTGGCAAAAAAACCCAAAAACAAACAAACAAACAAAACAAACAAACACACAAAAACCCACCCACAACCAAATCAAACCAAAACCAACAAAAAAAAATACAAACCAACCCTAAAGCCTGTCTTCAGTTCCTCAGAAGTTTGCACCAAGAGCAACTTATTCACATGTAATTCCTCTTTTGTGGCAACTCATTTCACCAAAAGTTACAATAAAAATTATCAAACATGCTATCTCTGCAACAGTAACCTTACCCTTCTGAAAAGACTACGAGTTAAGACCACTCCACCTGTTCTCTCCTGATATATATGATTCCATTGTCTAATGCCTAGAATTTTATTTAGTACATCCAGCAGAAGACTATAAAATTAAAGCAACCCAGGAATCTTTGCCACTTAATGCCACCTGTTTGGAATGTGCACGCTGCTGTTTCATGTGTTCACAAAAGAGGAGGGAAGAGCTCGGATGACAGATCCACAATTACTCATCAAAACACTGGCCTGGTGAATGTTTAAAATAGTACAGTGGATGTGGAATACCTGAGTAGTTAAAATTGAAAAGCCTAATTCCAATGCAAATTGGCCTAAGGGATTTCTTTACCCAAAAAGTTTAAAAAGCAAGGTATCCCAGGAATGCCTTTATGTTTTGTATTCAAGGTCACTGCCCAGAAAAGCTGTGGATGCTCACAGTCAGGCTGGTCAGGGCTTTGCACAACCTGATCTAGTGGGCGTCCTTGCCCATGGCAGGGGCGCTGGAACTAGATTATATGCACCTTCCTTCCCTCAAAATACACTTAGCTCCAGTTCAGGTGCTTGACTATTTCCAGCTCTCCCAGGAATAATTTTCACCTTAGGATCCTTCCTCGACCCTGCCACCATGTAACATAACTGAACTTACCTATAGTGGGCTGAACTGCCCAACCACTACCTTCCAGAATAGACCTTGTAACCACCATTGATGAATTCCATACTGCAGTGGGGGAATTGGAATTTGAGTCTTTCGCAATGGTTAATTCTCACATCAAGGGGTAACAAGTTTTGCTTTTTGGAAAAGGACGGGGAGAGGGTAAACTGAGAAACAACCTGCAGTTCAAATAAGAAACCAACCATTAAACAAACCAACCATTAAAGTGACAAAACTTACAGCGAGAGAGAGAATACCATTGTCAGAGAAGTTAAGTTAATGCTGTCCCCACTAAGTATATAATAAACTTAGTATATTTTCCCCAGAAATACAGTCCTGCTTATTTTACACATTGTGTCTGTGTGAAAGCCAACCAACATGACTTATCCAGAAATCCCACAACTGCTGCCAGCCACAGCAGAATAGATTCGTTACTTCAAACTGCCAGGTTTCCTCCTCTGCTGCCAGCAAAAAAGCACTTAGCACTTACAGATGTGTGAACTTTTAAGAAGCCTTCCCAAAGGGAAAAGAACACACTGTTTTTCCCCTCCCAGATAAAAGCTTTAATTATGTTATACTGCATTTCCTTCTATTATGAAACCTTTTTTTCAGAATATATAATTTTAAAATCAAGTATCACACCCCTCCATGGACTCAGGTTAAAATGTACAAGACTTTGTTGGAGATCAGGGGACATTAATAACACATACAGCTTCTGAAACTAAACCAAGTGAACAAGAAAGTGGGCTCTTTTTTTTCTCTGAAGTTGATACTACTCATGCTTTGTAAGCTGGCTTGCTACTTCCAGATCATTTTTGTTCATACATAAAGAGAGAGCCCACCTCCTTAGCAGGAAGCTCAAAGTTAGAGTAGTTTCTCAAGTTTTGTTTGTTGGTGTTTGTTTTGTTGGTTTGGTTTGTTTTTTTTTTTTTTTTAACTTAACAAAGTCCTTTTTCTGTAAAACAGTAAGAAAACAAAACAAACCAAACAAAAAAACCAACCACCTTAGGTAAAATATGTGGAAAACGTAACTGTTTCCTTTCACAGCAAAGCAGTGTACTTATTTTCTAATACTCCATAGCTGGTAACAGGTGCCAGGAAGAGAACTGAAGGAGAAAAGAGGGTGAATTATACTGGACACTGATTCATTGATATGCTGATTTAAATTAGGAGCTAGAGGAGAGGTGGCACAAATTTCTCTTAAAGGGAAAGCTTGCCAGTAATAAAAACCCAGCTAAGTCAGTCATCCTTTAGGTAACAGAACACAGTGAGCAGCATGAACGCAAGAATGAGTGGCAAATGAGGAGCAAAGGAATACTATCTCTTTTGGTGTCATTTGCAGCTTTGAGGTCACCATGAAACAAGGCCCTATGAATCCTCATCACACACACACACAAAAAAAAATAAATAAAAAGGAGCACAAAATGATGTCATCAGTTCAAATTCAGAACATGGAATGCTAAAGAGTAATACACTACTGCCAAAAAGCCACTCTTCCTTCTCCATATCTCACACACATATAGATGAGGAAATTGACTCACTAACTAGCACAGCCACAACAAAAGTCACAATTGCCTGTACCAGACAGTGTGGTTTTCCATCTCACTCCAAAGGATCTTGTTTTTATGGACATTTTAATTCAGGTAAAGATCAAGTTAAAAATATCACATAGCTTCTCACCACACCATAACCAAACAAATGCAAGAAGAAAAACATTTATCATAAATGTGGACATCTGGATATAGCTGGAACTATTCTAGAAACACCAGAGAGGAAGGAAGAAGATATAAGGGAGAAAGAAAATGACATTTATTTATAGCATCATTCACCCATTTCACAGTGCTTGGAAGCTCTTCAAAGATGGTGGCATATACATATCACAGAAATGGAAGCACACAGCCTCACTGCCTTCTCCTGCAGAGCAGGATGAGTCACTTGGCATGGCCAGAAACACAACTCGATTTTAAAACTTCAAAAATAACTTCTGTGTCACAAAAGACCAACAATAAATTAGCCATATTACCTGATAAACTAAATGGAAAAAGAAGTGGCAAAAGCACATCTGGATCTCTAGGTCCCAGTACCTGCATCATAACAATCCTTCTTCCCTCCCCACATTTTAATATTTCTCCACAGCACAGCTCCTCCCTTTTCCATTAACTATGGATCTCACTGAATTTTCTGCTGCCTCTAACTGCGCTGAGCCCAGACACAGAAGCAGAACAGAATAAACCAGTAATTCCTCTATGATAACCATATTCCATCTACATTTTTGTTCCTCGCCCGTAACCTAAGCATGATTGTCCCATCTCTCCTCAAGTCCACAATCCTCTCTAGCCTTGGGAGGTAGAGGTCACAGGAAACTACCAGTGAGCGAACCACAATAAACTTATACCAATTTAAGTCTGTGCTGTAACTGAACAGGGTGATCCTGCTTTTCACATCCCTGGCCCTTTCCTCAGGCTGCCATTAGTACCAATGCCATTGATGTAGTCATTCCTATCAGATCACCAGTACAGCTGATCTTTCAAGTACCTCTTTCAGCAGAAAGGGGTGCTCTGTCTCAGGCAAACCCCCCTCATTCACCTATGTGGATTTAGAGTAGCATGTCAGATCAGCCAGTTGCATTTCCAGAGCATAGTTTTAAATTAAATAAAAAGCAGTATAAAGGCTTCTACCAGAGGGGTCTATCCCACTTCCCTTACATCCTGGTTTTGGCTGAGATAGACTTAATTTTCTGCCTAGCAGCTGGTGCAGCGTTACATTTTGACTTCAGGGTGAGAATAATGCTGATAAGACATCAATGTTTTAGTTGTTACAAAGCAGTGCTCACCCTGATCAAAAGCTTTAGCCTCTCATGCTGTGCCAATGAGGAGGGACACAAGAAGCTGGGAGGAAGGAGAGACAGGACACCCGACCCAAACTAGCGAAAGGGGTATTCCATACCACAGCATGTCAGGCTCAGTATATAATCTGGGGCTGATTGCTGCTTGGGAACTGGCTGGGTATCAACCAGTGGGTGGTGAGCAATTGTACTGTGCATCACTTTTTGGGGGGGGTTATTCCTCTATTTGCTATTATTATATTTTACTTTATTTCAATTGTTAAAAGGCTCTTACATCAACCCAAAAATTTTTACCCTTTCTTCAATTCTGCCCATCCCCAGTCAGCAAGCAGCTGTGTGGTATTTACTGCTGGCTAAGGTTAAATCACACTGCCTTACTCTCTTCTGCTTTTGGTCACAAGTTGTCACTTATTCTGGTGACAGCCCACAATTACGCTAAATTTAACACAAAAATCACAGTCAGCATTAGAATCAAGATTTGAACTTTGTTCAAGGCATCTTCACTACAGCATGTCAAAGCTCTAAAACTTGCACTTGTCAAAATTCACAAAAAGGAAGATGTCTACCCTACACACTATTAACACAGTCGTATTCTTTATTCATGACCTCCTAAAAGAAAGAAGGAAAACACCATAGAAAGATTTAAAAAGGCACTGATACCTGAGCACCCACTAGTTGCAGCAAGGCCGAGTTGACAGGAAGGAGTTCAATGTCTGTATTGATAGTGGTCTGGTCAAAAGGGCATGCCTTACGGTGGAGCTTGTTGAGGCACATCTTGCAGACAGTGTGGCCGCAACCCAAGCTGATAGGTTTCCGGATTGTTTCATCAAAAGTCTGTGTGCAAATCGGGCAGGACAGAAAATCCGTCCATTGTGGAGCTTGTACAGGCATTGCTTCAGGAGTTAATTGACTAGACAAAAATCTAAAGCACAGATTCCACTGGAATCAAAATGTTTGAAAAAAAGTCTGTTTGTTTTTAAATATCTTCTGTAAGTACAGACAGTCAGCACATAGTGTGAAACATAACCTAAAAGAAAACAAAAACAGAAGTTAGTGTTCTCTACTGGAACAGGCATGTGAAAACCTTTGTGCTAGGTAAATACCTCTTGTAGAGGTGTAACTAAACTAGGAGTGCAGCTCTGACATTACATAGAGGACTGAAAAATGACAGCAAGTCTCTGGCATGTAAAACCCACTTAAAACCATTTCTGTTGTTATGCAGCTAAAAATATAATAAATCAAATCAAGATAGTTATCTTTCTCACTGAAGTTAAGACCAATTAGCTTATTATTTTTATGTTCCCCTTTTTCGTTACAAATGAGCTAATTAGCACCAACTACATTTAAACAAAAAAGACAATTTTTGAAGGGCTGTTCTGCTTATTCCACTAAAATGATTTTTTTTTTTTTACAGTATTAACTGTAAGTTTTAAATATTTTTTGCATAGACAAGGCCTCAGCCAAAACCTCTATCACAAATGTCTCCTTCCAGGTTCAGTAGACTGTTAATTGATACACAATGACTCCACAGAAACATCTGAGCTGCCATAGCCTCAAGAAAAAAATGGATGAATGGCCCAGGGTACAGCCCAACACTGCATGCAGTGCAGCTCTTGCACACTGCTACATAATGCTACACACCACTACTACAGCACCTTTACACAAGCTGATCTATACAGAGCTGCATGGTATCATGCAAACTTATCCAGTCACATCTCAGCCTGTGAATCTGTGCATTATTGGGTGTAGTTTAGCATTTACAACTTAGCTTCAGTCTGCCCACCAAGCAGCTCCACCCTTTAAAAGCAGGAAGAAAATTTCTAGAAGTCAATTTGGACTGGAAGAGCGACAACTGTTTCTCGAGGACCCTTTTCTAACCCAAGTTCGCATCATTCATTGCCTACCTAGAGATTATATTGACAGAGAAAGTAACATCTTTAATGCATTGAGAAATTACAACGGAAGACCTCAACAGAATGCAACCTGAGAGTTCTTTGCTCCTTGGCACTTTCGAATCAAAATGCTGTAAGGATTGAATATTATTAATTATAAGGGAATGGAAAGTAAGATATCCTTCTGGAACCAATAAAAATAAGAGTAGACAGATGAAGTGATATGAAAAGAATTATCAAAAGGAAATCTGGCAATAAAAGAAGTATTTCTGATGTCTGCCTTATTTTCTATCACCAGTGAAGTCAGCAAAAACATAGAGCAGGTCACTGATTCGCTACCAAACCTTTTTCAAAATCAAGCAGCAAAACAACAATAGAAGAACACCCCATCCACCCAGGTATGTTTCCCCTGCCCACACACTACTGGCTCAGGTTTCATACAAAAGAGTAGGCACTTGCTTGCAGCAATATACAGCATATAATATATAATAATTTATAGCATATAGTTATAAGCAAAGCAGCAACCTTTTGTCAAATCTTAGCTTAAAAAAAAAAAATTAAATGAATTTAAAAAAATTAAAATATCAATTCTAAGCATAGGCAAAGACAGAAACTTCAGGTTAGAACTTGTGCAATTTACAATTAAAATGTTTTAAAGCAGCAACCAAAAAATTAATGCTAAAACAGCAAGTTGGAAAAGCCTCAGGATTTTGTTCCAGAATTTAGCTTAAAGTTGTTCCTCATTTTGCCAAGGCAAACAATTAAGAGCTACTACTTAAGCTTTTAGCCATGTTTCATCAACAAAACATTAAAGATTAGTTCTAAAGCTAATGAAAAAAAAAAATCACTTCTATCTTAAAATACAATGCACAATACCATACAGCCACTGTTTACTAGCCAACAAGGAATCGAGAGAGGGTGGTACTAAGGACGAGGCAACGCTCATGGTTAACAAACACCACAGTTACATAACTGGAAGATCTGCCAAGGTTGTTCAGGGTTGCCTGCTCCTCCCTGCATTACCTATGTAATAGCAAATCACTATTTTTCTTTCATCTTGTCAGCAGACAGCCAAATAATTCCCATTACTACTGTATCATCATCACTCAAATGAAAACATTCATAATTGTAAGTTCCTTAACTGAACTAATTTCCTACAACACCCAGGAAATGTGTTTCCAAGTCTTCCCACCTCTCCCTGCTCCCTTTATGTATGTATTTTTAAGTAAACCTTCATATCAAGTACTCCAGCTAGAATCATTCTTTGTAAACCAAATCTGTAATAGAAATAACCTTGAAACACCACAAACTACAAATAGCAGCTACACAGCTTGATAAATCTAGTGTATGCATTGCTATGCTATGAAATACCATTTGAGGTTCAAAAATTAAGAGCTGAATCATATTGCTTCCTTCCTACCACAGCAGTATTAAAATGTCTATGAACAATTTCCCAGACTTGTCTGCATTTCTGGAACAGTTTGAACCATTGATTATTAACCAAGCATTAAGGAAAAGAACAGTTTCTTACTAACTGAGGAAATTTAAAACCAGAAATTAACACGGAGCTATGCCATCAACACTAAAAATCAGATGTGGGCACAGACACTCCCCATTTCAAGCTCTGGAAAAGAGGGCTGAACTCAACTTTAACATGAGTTAGCTAGCTTAAAAAAACACAACACCATAAACAAAGACATACTGTTCCTACCTGTACCTCTGGCCACTCCAGACAACTGGCATACCCAAATATGTCATATGTATTTGCAATCTCAACAGCTGTAAGAGAAGTCTGGAGAGTCTGGGGAGGGAGGAACAGAGTAATTAGTGGCATCCCTGATCCCTTATCAAGGAATGCTCTCAAAAGGCTGGAGAACAATAGAAGCAAAGCTCTCACACAAGCACAGCTCTCAGAAGGGTCCTAATGAGCCCCAGCCTTGTACCTAACTGCCAGAATAGCATGTAACACATGAATGAAAACCCAACAGTCCTAACTGTGGATATGCAATCACCAGAGAGGCATGTTTCACCAGTGGGTGACAGCTCCCCCTGACCTGTGACAGATCTGACCTACCCCTCATTTCACCAGACTCTGCAGTGCTTGTGGACAACTGGTGCCTAAATATCAGAGGGAGGCCACAGATAGCACTGACGACAGAAAATACACCTGGGAGAAACCTCAGGAAATCATCTAATTCAGCACGGTCTAACAGCTGGAACAACTGGCTAACTGGCTTGATCCATGTCATGGGCTCAGCAGTAGCAGTCATTTTTCTCCTTCATAGCCAGTGCAGTGCTGTGTTTTTCATTTTGAGCCTGGGAACAGCGCTGATAACACCGATGCTTTCAGTTGCTGCTTGGTAATGTTTAGGCTGGCCAAGAACTTCCTGAGCCTCATGCTCTTCCAGGGAGAAGGGGAGGCTGGGGGGAAGAAGGGACAGGACACCTGACCCAAATTGATCAAAGAGGTATTCCATACCACACCACTTCATGCCCAGGAGGTAAAAACAGATGACAGAGACCCGGGAGGGGGGGGGGTGCACTGCTGGGTTGGGCTGGGTATTGAATGGTGAGCAGTTGTATTCTCTTTCCTGGTAGCAGTAGTGACTTGTATTATACATTAGTTACTAAACTGTTCTTATCTCAACCTGTGGGAGTTGCATTCTTTCAATTCTCCTTCCCATCTCTCCAGGAGTGGAGGGAAGAAAGAGGAGGTAGTGAATGAGAGAGAAAACTGTGTGAGGGTCTTAAACCATGAGAATCCAGCCAACCTTTTCCCTTGAGGAGAAAAGAATAGCTGTATGAGACACAAATCCTGCCCTGCTATTAAATCTCACAGGCAGATTAGCACAGAACTGTTGAATTCCTCTGGTCCCATGCAAGATGGAATAGTATCACAGGGACTGACAGTTAACAAGCTGCATGGCTATGGGCTGGCATCAAGCACTGCTGCCATACGTCTCCAAATATTAGGTCCAGTTTTCCTGTTGGATCTTCAGAAAAGGCAGCAGCCAAGTGCTATGATACAAGATGAATCTCTTGCATGTACAAAACATACAGACAGGGTATACACCTAAGTAATGAAACTGGGACAGATGTGTGCCTTTTCACAAGGTTTGCGATTTGCTATGACCCTGGAAATAACTGAAAATAAAATATTCTCTAGCTTCAGAGACCTACCTTAAATAAGAGAGATTACAAGCAGCAATAAAATGATGGAAACAAGATAGTTTCATTATCACAGACAGCTACTGGAACCATCATCAGAAAGAGAACACTTCCTCGTACAGATAAGGAAAGAAAAGCAGATTTACACTTTTGTGGTACAACATTTTTTTTAAATCTTTCTCTCCAGCACTACACCAGAGGTGAGCAAAACACAAAAAATTCAACCATTTAAATAAAATTCTCTTCCTCATAATACTATGGCATTTAGAATCGTAGAATAGTTAGGGTTGGAAATAACCTTAAGATCATCTAGTTCCAACCCCCCTGCCAGGGACAGGGACATCTCCCACTAAACCATGTCACCCAAAGTTCTATGTCCAACCTGGCCTTGAACACCAGCAATGGAGCATTCACAACTTCCCTGGGCAACCCATTCCA